>JAGKTI010027080.1:0-13372 GCA_018397915.1 Birgus latro | reverse complement strand
TGAGGCATGCCTGTACATTTGAATTTGCATCATGCACCCCATGTCATGAATTCACCACATTATGTTTTTATTATACAAATTCATGACATTGTATTATTATGGGAACTCAAGATACATTAGTGTAAAACCCAGAAATATTCACTCAGCTAACTGTCTTGACAGTGCTCCAGTCGGAATTGTTCTCAAAATGCTTGTTATTGTTTCACTAGTGATTGTTTTTATGCTCACCCTTGGTGACCTACTGGGTGATACTTTTGTGTATTTATTGTTCCTTCGCCCTGCCTCTTTAGCCGTGAAGCAAAGCCACATATACTTTCGGTGATTGCGTATTGCTTTGTGGCTGGTATGAGAACATTAGTCAGTTGGTGTAGGGCTGTCATGGGAGGAGGATCTCAAGAACAGTGCAGAGCAGTGAAGACCCCCATCATGCGACTTATCACCCAGTCTCTGGCAGTTCTACGAGCCCCGAATCTGCCCACCGAATTGGTGATCAGCAACAGTGGATGTCACATGCAGTCCACAGCGCAGTCACCTGAGTAGCAGTGCTGCCCAGTCTCTTCACAGCAACGACTTCATTTTCTCCACTAACCAGTATTTTCTTTCTTTCTTCTGTATCCACTCCGTGTCGTAAAAGGTGACTAAAAGGGGCGGGGTGAGGGAACTAGGGACCCCCTTCTCTGTTTTTTAGTTCCTAAAAAGAGACAGGCCAGAGAAAGGGATGGGGGATCGAGTTATCCCCGTACCCTGAAGGTTGGGTCTATGAATGTGTGTGGATGTAGTACGATTGAGGCTAAAAGGGAGGAGATTGGGAGAATGTTTGTGAGAAGAAAGTTGGATGTGTTACCTTTGAGTGAAACAAAGATGAGAAGGAAAGGTGAGTCAACGTTTGGAAGTGTGAACGAAAGACTGTCAGTTGTTGATAGAGGAAGAGCAAGAGAAGGTGTGGCCTTGTTAGTAAGCCCGGAAGTACAGCAGTGTGTGATTGAATGGAAGGAGGTGTCATCGAGACTGACGTGGGTGAAAGCGAAATTTGAACTTGATCTGTGGGTATTTGTGAGTGCATATGGGCCTGGTAGTGAAAGGGATGAAGAAGAGAAGGAGTCTTTCTGGAATGATGTTGATGAGTCTTTGCAGAGCTTTAGAGCGAATGTGAATGTGGTAATGATGGGGGATCTGAATGCCAGAGTGGGAAATGTAGCAGTTGAAGGTGTAATTGGTATGCATGGTGTGCTTGGAAGTAATGAAAATGGGGAACGAAGGATAGGTGTGTGTGTTGAGTGAGAGATGGTGATTGGGAATACCTTGTTTGAGAAGAAAGAAATTTATAACTATACATGGGTGAGACAGGAGGGTGGAAGGGTTGTTGACAGAGCATTGATGGACTATGTGGTTGTGTCCAGGAATGTAATAGGAAGATTGTTGGATGTGAGAGTTTTGAGAGGGGAGGGTGGAGGTATGTCTGACCACTACCTGGTGGAGGGAAAGTTAAGAGTAGGTAAGAGATGGGTGAGAGCTAGGAGAGTTAGGTGTGGTAGGGAGGTTTTGAAAGTGATTGAGTTAGATAAAAGAGAGAGAATGACAGAGTATCAGGAGAAATTGAGAAATCAGTGGAATGCAGTGAAAGATCAGAAGAGTGGCAGTGTGGAGGAGGAATGGCAATTGTTTAAGAGTGCTGTGGTGGGGCATGCAGAAGAGGTGTGTGGTGTGAGACGAGTGGGTGGTGGTGTAAGAAAGGGAAGTCAATGGTGATGCGAGGAAGTAAGTATGGCTGTGGCTGAGAGACGTGCATATGAAGTGTGGTTGCATAGGAAGGATGAGGTGTCAAATGAGAGGTATAAGGAAAAGAGGAATAGGGCGAGAAGGGGTGTGCGTGATGCTAAAGTGGCAGCAGATGAGCGGTGGAGTAGGCGGTTGACTGAGAATTTTCAACAGAATAAGAAAATGTTTTGGAAGGAGGTGAAAAGAGTGCGAAAGGGAGAGTCTGGGAAGGAAGAACGAGTAAAAGCAGAGGATGGAAGGATGTTAACTGAGATGGA
Source organism: Birgus latro (assembly GCA_018397915.1). Classification (NCBI taxonomy): domain Eukaryota; kingdom Metazoa; phylum Arthropoda; class Malacostraca; order Decapoda; family Coenobitidae; genus Birgus; species Birgus latro. Next base: position 11,336 of record JAGKTI010027080.1, on the reverse strand, counting down.
TGCAGTAAGAAAAAGATGGGTGGAGTATTTTGAAAGATTGTTAAATGTAGAGGAGGAAAGGGAGGCTGAGATTGTGGCAGATGGAAGGGTGCAAGGAATATATGTGTTGGGAGAGTTAAATGAATCTTTGATCACGATGGAGGAAGTCCAAGAGGCAGTAAAGCAGATGAAAACAGGGAAACCTGCAGGCATGGATGGGTGTGATGTGGAATGCCTGAAAGGTGGTGGAGCAACTATTGTTGACTGGTTAGTAAAACTGCTGAATGTGTGCTTTGTGCAAGGTATGGTGCCAATTAACTGGGCAAGTGCTTGTGTGGTCCCACTGTATAAAGGTAAGGGTGATAAGTATGAATGTACTAGCTTTAGAGGTATAAGTCTGTTGACAGTTGCAGGTAAGGTGTATGGTAGAGTGTTAATTAAGAGAGTTAGAGAGGGTACAGAGGGAGTAACTGGTGATGAGCAGTGTGGCTTTAGGAGAGGGAGGGGATGTGTGGATCAGGTGTTTGCAGTGAGACAGGTGTGTGAAAAGTATTTAGCGAAAAGTAAGGATGAGTTTTGGGTGTTCATGGATTTTGAGAAAGCATATGATGGAATTGATAGGGAGGCTTTGTGGAATGTTTTAAGATTGTATGGGCTTGATGGCAGGTTACTAAAAGGAGTGAAAAGTTTTTATGTAAATAGTAGAGCATGTGTAAGAGTGGGAAATACTATGAGTGATTGGTTTCCCATGAGAGTGGGGCTGCAGCAGGGATGTGTGATGCCGCCCTGGTTGTTTAATATTTATATAGATAGTGTTGTAAGGAAGGTGAATGCAAGACTGTTAAGAAGGAGGATTGAGTCTGGTGAATGTTGATGGTAGAGAGCGGAATCTGTAGCAGCTGCTGTTTGCGGATGATACTGCACTGGTGGCTGATTCAGAGGAGAGATTGAGACAGTTGGTAAAGGAGTTTGGAAGGGTGTGTGAAAGGAGGAAACTGAAAATAAATGAGAATAAGAGTAAAGTGATGAAGTGTATGAGGTTGGTAGATGGAAGGAGGATGAATATAGTTTTGAATGGTGAGTTGCTTGAGGAGGTAGAGTGTTTTAAGTATTTAGGGTCACATGTTGCTGTGGATGGAAGAATGGATGCAGAAGTGAAGTTTAGAATGAATGAAGTTAGAAAGGTCCTGGGAGGAATGAAAAAAGTGTTTAGATGTCGTTCACTTAGAATGGATGTAAAGAGAAGGCTGTATGAGGGTATTGTGGTACCGACTGCATTACATGGGGCTGAAACATGGAATATGGGTGTAGCAGAGAGGAAAAGTTTGAAAGTAATGGAGATAAGGTGTCTGAGAAGTATGTGTGGAGTGACACATATGGATCGAGTGAGAAATGATGAAGTGCGAAGGAGAACTGGAATTGTTTGGGAGATGGCTGATCGAACTGAGCAGAGGGTGTTGCGATGGTTTGGGCATATGGAGAGAATGGATAATGAGCGATTGGTGAAAAAGATAACTAGATCTGATGTGAGAGGTGTAAGGCTGAGAAGAAGACCACGAATAGGATGGATGAACAGTGTGAAGAGAGCGTTGGATGCGAGAGGGTTGTCTGTTGAGCAAGGAAGAGTGGCTGTGTGTGACAGAAATGAATGGAGAGAAATTGTGAATGAATAAATGATGACGCAGCCCTGACGGGATATTCTCCCGCATTTTGTCTGATCAGCTGATCACGTCAGGTGCGGGTAAGGGGATGGGTCCATTATGATGTGGCAGGGGTAAACCAGCTTTGCTGTCGGGCCCTGCTGCGGATGTCACTGACTGTACTGTGTAGTTGACCCTCGTGCGGTGTGGTGTGGTGAGGATCTGTCCCTTCTTCCCTTTGGGGCTAAGATGCGAATGAATGTGTATGAGTGGATGAGTAAATTGGTAGTGAGCTGACCTGTCTCGGCTACCTCCCTTTTCTTGGGGAAAGCAGCCTAGGTACAGTCACGCTCCCTAATTTAGACCCACCCCGAGACAAGCCGAGAGCTGAGGGAGGCAGTAGCCACGGCTCTTAAACGAACACGTTTACTAGCCACCCACCTCCACCCCTCAATCCCCCCCCCTCCATCTTGCATCCAACATTCATTCTCTACCTTACTGCATTCTTTCCACCCTCACCTCTTATGAAACAATCATTTACTGAAAAGGACAATGCTGGACGGTATTAGACAGTTTGTTTCGTTTCGTTTCGTTTTTGAAGGCTCCAACATGCTTGCATGTGTCGGCCTTGGTCACCTAATGGCGGCTCTCCACGCTGCTCGATCTCTGGCAGCCTCCCTATTCAGTCCCTTAACCCTTAAGTCACACTTAATGACCTCGTCCCATGTCTTTCTCGGTCTACCCCTCCCCCAATATTAACACTTCTCACCCTCTGTACCCAATTATCATCCCCCATCCTCTCCACATGTCCAAACCACCTCAGCCTACATCTCCTCATCACAACACCAATACACTCCAGTCCCATCCTACCTCTCAACTCTTCCACCGTAAACCCAGCCCCCCCAGGCCTTGCACGCAGGGACGCACTGCACATCCACCTAATCACTGTCATTTCTGTACATTTAAACCTGCAAATATCTTCTTCCTTTACTGCCCAGGTCTCACTACCAAACAGCATCACACTCCTAACACATGCTGCATACAAAGACCCCTTAGCACGTAAGGAGAGTCCTCTCAATGTCAGGAAAGGCAACAGCTCCCTGAACTTCTTCCAACAACTTCTCACCATAGCAACTGAGCTAACTCCAGCCCCACCTCCGGCACATAACATGTCTCCCAAATAACATAACTCCTCCACACACTCAAGAGACTCACCTGCAAGTTCAACCCTCTCACGCCTAACAATCTCCACCTGCTCTCCCCGACACGCCGCACACATGAAATCAGCATCATCTCGCAGTCTACCTCTAATACCACTACATCTCTTGTGCACCCACTTATCACAAACACTACACAAGATGGAATTACTTCCCACACCCTTGTGGCAAACTGCACATGGCCACTCTCCCTCTCCTCTGATTGTACTGCCACCAACCCTAGATATCATCACTTTTGTTTTATCTGCATTTACCCTTAAGCCCTTGTACCCCGTACCATCTCTCCACTTCTTAAATCTTTCCTCCGCCTCCTTTTCATTCTCCGCAATCAACACCAAATCATCAGCATACATTTCCCATGGGAGTCCATCTCTGAAGTCACGTGAGAGGGCTTCAAGCACCATGATAAACAACAAGGGACTCAAAACTGACCCCTGATGCACACCAACATTCACGGAAAACTCATCACTCAAAACTCCATTCACTCTTACCTGGGTGCGAGCACCCATGTACATGGCCATAACCACCCTAACCAGCCATTCTTCCAACCCTAGCTTTCTCATTGCCCACTTCACCACCTCTCTAGGGACTCTGTCAAAGGCCTTTTCCAAATCAACAAAAACAAAATACAATTCCCTTTTCTTTCCAATATATTTTTCCTGAAGCTGTCGAACAATGAATATGGCATCAGTGGTCCCCCTGCCTGGCATAAACCCAAACTGCATCTCATCGATATTCACTCTTTCTCTAAAAGATAATATCACAGGTAGTTTAAAAGTTTTTAATCACGACAGTCCCTAAGGGGAGAGTGAATGCTTGGTGTGAGGGAAGGAGATACCTGGTATCTCTCTCTGTTTTGATTTCTCGGGAGCAGGATCAGGGCCTCCTGCTTGGAGCTTTCCTTCTCCTAGCCCCTTTATTATGAGTTGGTGCACCGACTTTTATTCCTCTAAAAGGTACTTTGACTGCACTGCGCCTATGTTAGTACAGTAATGTTTTGAAAGTGAAATCTGCCCTGGAAATTCTTAGATATGAGAAAAGTACAGAGCAGCTGTGTTTGAGGAGAGGCAGAAACAGCTGTTGTCAGCAGTTTGACACCCTGCAATATGGCCAGCCAGTCACATACACCACCGTGATACTAAAAACTTCTTGCACGGTAATTATGAAATAAGGTGACAAATTGTTATCCTATGCAGTAACACCCTAGCACCTAGGTGTTAGGATGGTCATACGACAGCTGCATTATCAAATTCCTTGAAATATTCCCATGAAAAGTTTTATTTTTTCACATTAAAGTATAATACTTTTATCTTATTGCACTGCTTGAAACTACCTGAAAGTTATAACACTTTCAGGGGTGCAAGTCTTGGAGTAAGTCATGATCAATGAGCTCTATAGTATGGAGAGGTCATCTCTGCCACGGGCATGTGATTTTGGCCGCCATATTGAAACACCAGCACTCAAATTCAAATTCAAATACTTTATTTCCAGTAAGTAGTGGTTATTAATAAAGATACACTCGTCGCTTATAATACAAAAACAAATATGGATTATAATTTTTTTTTTCTGCCTAGTTCAACAAATTGTACTGGGGTACATATAGCCAATGAGAATAAAACAATGCCATAGGTTGCTGCAGTGCAGAACTTACTCTTTATGGCACTTTCCATGTCATGAAACCAACTGTCCACATTGATAAAAGCCGGAAGAAACATGGAAATATCTACAAGATAGTGTGAACAGAAGAGAAGAGGACGTGGACAGAATGACTGGAGATAAATGGGCCCATTTTAGTGGCCTCATTCATGCAGGGATACTGGGGAAGAATCTTCCCGCCTCTCCCCAGGGGGCAATAATGTTATAGAATTAGCAACAAAATATATTTCTTACTTGTGAAATGTAACGCCATCTCTCTTCAATGAATTCCTGTGCCCGTTTTTGTATCTGTAAGCTGCAGAGTGGACCATGGCACTATATTTTCCGGAATCATCAGCTGCTTTCAAAAACCCACAGAGCAGCTCAGTACAAAAACGTGGGCATCAAGCGTGGTGTAACATGGCTGCCGCTACACCAGTGCTGTCCTGGTGGCAGCTACATAAGTTACGCTGTGATACCCATGAGAAAGCCACTCCATATATAGAGCTCAGTGGTCATGATGCAAGTCTCGATATAAGTTTTGATATAAGTCTGGGAGTGGATTTCAACCAATTTCTGGCAGAGTATTTGACTTCTGACACTGAGTCCAGCATGGCCATTGTCTGGTTTTCAAGTATTTTTCAAGTCTTGCCCAGACCTGGAACAAGTCCAATCTCCTTGCTTTCATCTAGCATGTATGGAGAAGCAGTACATAAATAAAGGACCAACATCTACAGTCAGATGTCTTGTTGATCTTCTGCATGACCCTACTCTCCTTCCCAGAAAATACAATTCAAATTTTCAGAAGCCAAGAATTTAGAGATCAGTAAATTGAGGGGTCAACGCTATCATGTATATCATGTAACCTTCATCGAGTTATAGTGTGGACACCCCTTTATAATAGGTCCATTTATTATTGTTTTAAACTGTTTTACTATTAACTGTTCCTCAAATATTTCAAATATTCATAAACTTCTTAAATTTACATGTACTGGCCACCTATTTGTAAGTTGTTGTTTTTTCCATCAGTACATAATGATGGCAGCGGTAGGATAATTTAAGCCTATTTTCATATTTTGTGAATGTTTTCTCTGTTTTACAGCTTACTGATTCCTGCCAAACCCGTATGTTAACCTAACAATATGGTACATGCCTACTGAAGTGCCAGCTACCCTTTAAACTTTTGTTTCTCATATGTTTCATCTGTGCCATTATTGTTAGCTTATTTAAGTCAAAATGACAAACTGAGTAGATAACAGTCAGTTTAGGGGAGCCGAAGATGACCATCAGGACATCAAGGCTGATGCAGAACATGCTTTCATAACAAATGTGATGCAGATTTTAATTCAGCAACAAACCTTAAATGAAACACTGAAGGATGAAATGTTGGAATTAAAAGGAGCATCACAGAACCATGCACTTTCAGCCGCTGATCCTAACCAAACTAATCCTAATCCATTCCTCCCAACAGTTACATCAACTCCCTCAGTTCCACGTCAGTCCCTACACCCAGGTACTTCCTAGCCCAAACAATCCCCCATTAGACCCAGCGACATTCCAATGGTAAATCTAACTGATTTATATGGGATCGAAACCAAAAGTATCCTGGCAGAGCTGCATGGACTAGTTGAATCATGTGTGACATCTGATGAGGAAAGGTTGCAAGTTGCTCAAACTTAAGTTGACAAACCATTACAAGCCACGATTTATAGTCTCATTAAGCAGGGAACAATCTCTACATGGAGTGATTTCAAGGCTGAGTGCTAAGTCTTGTGGTACTCCTAATATTACAGACGCTTGGCAAATTATTGAGGAAATCTCCTATGATCTAGAGGAAAGCCCCAGAACTGTTGTGAACAGATCAAACTGTACAGTGGCAGCTCTAGACCGAATTCCCTAACGATTCCATCCCTGAAGCTGAAAAAACAACTAAAAGGAAATTCCAGGGACTTTCTGAAACTGCCCAGCATAAGCTTGATTTCTTTGACACTGTCTCCCTTTCTGAGTTTCTTAAACAGGTTGAGAATGAGAGGAGACATGCTAATATCTAACAAAGATATCAAATGGGTGAGTGCAAGGAGAGATATGGCTCTGGTGACCCCACCAAAGCCAACTGAGACAAAGCCTCCAAGCACAGATAGGTTTGATAAAATCGAACAAGCACTTGACAACCTAACTCAACAGAACCCTTAAACCTCCTCCAAAGAAAACTTTCTCAAGTTGCTGTCAAAAGGCTGATCATGCACCAGCAACTTGTCCCCTTACACCTGCAAGGAATGCTTGTTTTGACTGTTTAAGAGTAGGTTGTAGGAGGGGAAATGCTGATTGCCCAGGACGACACGTCTAGACAGTCAAAAAGACTAAGTAAAGCTCGAATAATTTGTTGTCCCACCACTTCACTGATTGTGAACCAAAGATCAAGTTCCGCATTGGTAGATATGGGGAGTGAAGTAACCCTTGCTTCAAAGAAATTTGTAAGTCAAACTGGATTAGAAATGTCCCAGAATAAGAACCTAGTTCCTGTGACAGGGAGATCAAAAGCCTCACTTCCTGTACTAGGCTCAGTGTACCTGGATATTCTAACCGGTCGCACACAAAGACTGTTCGACACCTAACTTTGGTAGTCCCTGATCACTTTCTAGAGACCAATCTCTTGTTGAGACATAGATGTGCTGGGCAAAGCTCCTTTGCACGTAGGGTTAGACTGACCTGCCCAGTCAAGCAGCTTTTTGAGTATCATCGCTTACAGGAAGAACTTGTCATTAAACATTTGCAAGCATGTCTGCTGCCTGTTCAAATCAGTGAGAAACCCAACACTGTTTTGGAAATCTCTCCCCAAACATCTTTGAGTTTAGCTGATTCACTGTTGTGTACTACAGTCTCCATTAAGGGGGATATTCACATGCTTTTTATCAACCAGAGCCAGACAGACATTGTACTTAAACCTGCAACCACTGTAGCAATTTATAGGTTCCTTGGTGAGAAATGACACTGAAAAATTTGGGCAGTCTTGTTTGGTCACTAAAGTTTCAAATGATTTGATTCCTCATACTGACAGTGTTGCTACTACAGCCAGAAGAGAGGAGAAATTTGAGAAGTTGCTTAATACAAAGAAGTGGGACCATCTGACATTAGAACAGCAGTTGCAACACTTAAAACAACACCATGAATTGTTTATGGTTGACAAGTCAGCATTAGGAAAAATCAAGGGACCTCCAGCGAAGATAGCAGTTAGGCACAATTCCCCAGTCACAGCCCCAGTGTACTGCTACCCAGAGAAAGCTAAGGAAATTACCAGCAATATGCTTGATGAGATGATGGATAGAAACATAATACAGCCTTCCATGGCAGCTTGGTTAAGCCCAATTGTACTACTGTAGTCAGTAAACTGGTCATATCAAAGAGGATGTGCTTGGACTACAGAAAGTGAACACCACATTGGAGGTGGACCTATACCCACTTCCCAAACTGGAAGAGATGGTAGAAAGTGCAGTTGGTCAGAAATATTATGCATCACTAGACCTGTCTTGGATGAAGCCAGTAGAGACTTAACCACTTTTACAGATGGCATTACACTCTGCAGATTTAAGAACTTACATTTTGGAATGAGCTGCAGTCCTGCTATATTTTCTAGAGTTATTAGAAAGTTGCTCACCCCACTGTTGAGGGAAAGTTGGGTGAAGAACTATCTAGATGATGTCATTTTAAAGAATTAGTACAGTGCCTAGATAAACTCTGTCACTATTTACACCAAGCAGGAGTGAAACTCAATGTAACAAAATGCCATCTTGGTTGAAGATGTGTAAAGTTTCTGGGCCGCATACTGTCTGAGGAAGGGTGCATCCTCAATCCAGAAAATGATGAAGCAGTTCAACATATGAAACCCCCAATGGATGAAAAAGCAAGAAGATTCTTGGGTATGTGTGGATTTTACGGGAAACATATTCAAAATTTTGCAAGGATCTCACACCATTTGACACTGTTGCTGCAGAAGAATAAGATATTTTCATGAACTCCAGAATGTAAGAGAGCTTTCGAAGATCTGAAACAAGCTTTAGTCTAGTCACCTGTACTGGAGAAGGCTGATTTGAGTAAACCTTATGTTCTGCATACTGATGACAGTGCTACAGACATTGGTGTAGCCTTTGCAACAGCAAGATGATGGTAGCCTTAGTGCTACTGCCTATTTCGCCAGCAAACTCAAACCAGCTGAAACTAGGTACAGTACCACAAACAAAGATGCATTAGCCATTTTGCTAGCATGTAGGAAATTTCATCATTATACCTTTGGTGTTTATGGGTGCAGTGCAAATTTCATGCACTCTTTACCATTTGACACAGACTGTGTCTGTGCACATTTCAAACACTCATTACCATTCAATGCCAGTTGTGTCAAACAAAATGGCCCTGTTTTTTTGGTTATGGAATGATTTTGCATCCAATTCTGGGCGAGAACAAAGCAGTACTTGCATCCCCATGTATCCTTCCGATGAGCTCAACCCACACCACACACAGTGAAAAGACATAATTTACATTCAGCTGATCATTTTTACAACACCATAAGCAAGTACAGGTATACCCCAGTTTAACGATGCAATTGGTTAGGTAAAAACTCATCATTAGGTGGGATATATCAGGGTAGATTTAACATGTAAAGCAATGGGATGTATTTTTCAGCCCTGGGTTTCCCCCCTAACCAAGTCCAAAACCCACCCAAATGAGCCCCAAAACAGGTTTAAAGTCAATCTAAATGGCCTAACAGCTGTAAAAGAAGCTAACCTATGCCTAACATCTGTAAATAACTCACTAAAACCAACAAATAAAATCTGAAAATCATAAAATATGTCTGCAAAAATTAAGCTTAGTAAACTGTACCCCAAAATGACAATGTTCACCCCACGTATGGCTACAACACATTAATCTAAGTCTAAAAACAGTTTATAAATCAACCTAAGCACACAACTGTAGTCTAAAATATCATCAAATTTATTAAAAAAAAAATAAAAACCTATCGTTAAACCTAGGTTTGGCCATCGTTAGGCAGGGTATGGGGGTATTTCTACCCCCATTGTTAAGTCGGGGTATTGTATATCAAGGTATACCTGTACATTTATTCAGGATTAGTGAAAAAAATTACGATTATCAAAGCATAAATAAGGGAGTGAGGATAAAATTGTTTATGAATCATCAAGTGTGAGGGAAAAGTGCGATGAAGGGGAGGGGTCTCTCAGTGTGTGGCCCTGGGCGCAGAGGCCCACCTTCCGAGCACTCACTCGCAGTAAGACGCAGCCTGCGTCGATCGGTAACGTAAGGGTTATTTCTGGGGAACTTACCTTACAGTAATGACAGACACCAGCCTCTAGTTTCTGTCGTCCGTAGAAAACTAAGTCCTCTAGAATGAATAGGCAGATAATCAATATGAAAGACTATACCTTTGATATAAATTATAAGGAAGGCCACTTAAATGTAGTTGCTGATCAGCTTAGTAGACCAGTTCAGCCTACAGTTCACAGTCAGCCCGAGACATGGCTTGGCTTGGCTATGGAAGAGTTTAAGGATGTACAAAGGAAGGAGTCCAGGTGGAATGATCTTATCACTTACTTAGAGGGTGGAGCAGTTCCCAAGAAAGGTTATCCTACAGCCAGTTTAAATCAATCTGTAATACATGAGGACCTGCTTTACCTCTCTCTGCCCAAGAAGGACAACAGTCTTCACTTTGTTTTAGTTGTGCCAAACTGTTTGGTAAAAGAAGCATTAAGGTTCACACATGATGAACAGTCTGGTCATTTGGGAGTTACGAAGACTACTGACAAATTGGAGACTTACTTCTATTGGCCAACTCTTAGAACTGATGCCATGGTATATGTGAGAGAATGTACTGAATGTCAGGTCCATAATGGTACCCAAGGTTTGCAAGAGAAGTGGCAGGAGCTACCTCCAGTCACTAAGCCTCTTGAGTGTGTTAGTGTTCACCTGACAGACATGTATCAGGGAGCAAATGGGTACCGTTATGCTCTTACCATTGTAGATCATTACAGCAGATGAGTTAAATTTAATGTATTAAGGACCAAAACCACTGAAGAGGTGAGTTCAAAGTTTAACCCCTTAACCGCAGGTTGTCACTTTCGTGACAGTCGGGTGCAATGGATCATACCGCGGGGCGTCACTTGAGTGACTCTGTGTTATTTTTAATTCCCCCGGACTTTCAGGTGGTGACTTGTACCATCTATCAGCACTGCCAATGTCCAACAATAGTCAGTGCTGCTAATGTCATCAGTACTCCCATCCACTGTTGACAATTTAGCCATTTTCCCCCCCTCTAGACTCCCTGCCCTACCTCCCCTCCAGTACCCTCTCGTGTCGTCTGCTCAGCCGCTCTGAGCTAAGTAAATCTTCCCCGGATTTTTCCACTGTTTTCATCCATTGAAATGAGCCCTATGCCTTATTCTTAAACAAAATAATGTATATATATATATATAAAATAAGGTAACTGATAGTGCCATACACCTGTAATTCGCTAATTATCACTTGGTAACATCCAACCTGCACTCGTTCGCTAATTTCCCCTGCTTTTTTTCCCCGTGAAATATGCCATATGAGCTGCTCTCATAATAGAAATGTATATAAGAAAGGAAGGGAGAAGCTTGAGTGATATTTATATTCACCTGGAACTACCTAATTTATTATGTATTGTCTAGATTCCCTACGCCTTATTTCATACCATATACTTTAGCAGCTGACATTTTCAACTCCTGGCTACCGAGCAGTCAGTTCACTCCCATCCTTCACGATGAAATGACGCTCCTCCATTTCTGCCACTTTTGCGTCTATTATAAAAGGCCCTGTGACCTCTACCCCTACTAAA
>JAGKTI010027078.1:0-13373 GCA_018397915.1 Birgus latro | reverse complement strand
ATGAGTGAGGCAACTTAAAGGTGCCCATTTATCTCATGTCCTCTTCTGTTCACACTCATTTGTAGATATTTCCATGTTTCTTACTGCCTTTATCAATCTGGACATTCGGTCTCATGACATGGATAGTCTGAGGACTTCCCACATCATTTCAACACCATTACTTCGACGTAAAACAGCATTAAGATCACTATCATTTCGGTGTTCATACCACACTATCTTTTCCCTTTGTGCCATTACCTTTCTCCTCCTTAGTGCCATACAGGATAAGTTCTGCACTGCAGCACCCCATGGTGTTGTATTATACTCATTGACTATATAGGTGGTGGCAACCATTGTCCACTCACTTGATGTAGTGCTGCCTACTTCTTCCTTAGCCTATATCATTCTTTTTCTGTGCCTGCCCTCTCCTCTTCCTATTTTTCCTATCTTTCCTGTCACTTCTTATTGCTTTTCTTTCCTTTACAGGTGGCTTTATATTGAGTGACTAGCCAAATGGCTTCCTGTAAGCCAAGAAACCATTTACAGTGCTGGGTGCTAACCATATAACCAAACCATACGTGCTCCCTACGTTTCAACAAGTGGGTTGGTGGAGGGTTAGTCCCCTCCCTGTAAAACAATTAACTCATAGCCATCCCTTATGGGATTATGGCATCTGGCAATAGATAAATAGGCTGTATGTACCCCTTATAATTTGTTGAACTAGGCAGGAAAAAAAATCATAATCCATATATGTTTTTGTATTACAGTATAGATAAGCGATAAGTGTATCTTTATTAATAACCACTGCTTAGTGGAAATAAAATATTTGACTTTGAGTACTAGTGTTCCAATATGGCAGCCAAAATCACTCTCATGGCAGAGATAGCCTCTCCATACCATAGAGCTCAGTGGTATTACAGTATACCCATCGCATTCCTGAAGCAGCAGCCTAATGTTATTTTCTTGGGATCAAGCAAGAATGGGCTAGTGTCGAAGGACAGTTTATTTTTTTTTTGCAGTGATTCCATTGATTTTCCAATGTTGTGAACATGATATAATAAATAGGATGACACAGAGAAAAAGCTTGGTATTAAGAATATTTTATACATGATAGCACAAAGATATTTCTCCCTCATTATACCTTCAGTTTATACTATCAAAATTATTGCTGCTTTATTTTTTCCAGTGGGTAACAACACATTTTCAGGTCTAGGGAAATAAATGTTGCTGTCAACATTATTTCTTTTAATTAGGAGAGGCAGCACAAATAATTCTGAATGCAGTTAATCCTTACAATGGAACAGTGAATATTTTCCTTAGCCTTTATTGTTTCATATTTTTTTTATCAAATAAAGTAAATTAGGTTTTGCTAACATTATCTTCAAGATTTGAAGTCCTTAGTTTATATTTTAGGCACCGGTACTCATACACATTTTGTGTTATGAGACTGGACACTTTGAAACCTTAAAAGAAAATTAAGTAACCACTTGCATCAAATTTGTAACTGCAAACTTTGCTCTGAAAGTCTTCAGCTCAGTACTTTGTGTATTAACCTCTGCACTCTATTACTCTTGCCATCTTTGTGGAACTGAGAGGCTACTAATCTCTGAAATATATTTGGCATTCCTCGTTTTGGACGAAGGTTTTCTCATATGTTTATTGCATGAGATACCAAATTTTCTCTAGCTCTGATGGCATTTCTGTACCAACTCTGTGTCATGCATCCCAACAAGTTTGCAATTGGCATCAGGTCAGGGGCTTACATCAGGATGTTCCATAAACCACTTCTTTACTATCTGTCCATTATGAACAGAAGAATTGTCCATTGCTATGTAGACAGGTACTGTATTGGTTGAGGTAACATTTCTAAAATTTTCACATATTGGGTACTGTTCAGTCCTTCCTCAATGACTATAAGTTCCCCTGGACCACTAGCAGCCATCCACCCCACAAGCCTGCTGCAATTCTGCCGCTGTGTCAAGAAGCGGGATTTGCTATAAGATAGGTAGTTTCTCGATGCTTCTGGTATTCTACCGTTACGAGTCAGAGTTGCCAGTTAGCTTGCTCTTGTGAGTGTAGTTATTTCGTGAGTTATGCATTAATTTTTGTGCTCGTTTTTCTTTAATAATGTTTTAGTTATGTGACTGTTAAATTATGCAATTCAATTTAAGTTTGTATGCTAAAATAATTTACAGTGTTATGTAATGTAAGAAAACTCTTGCATGTTTTGGTTACCTCCAAGTTGGTAACTGTGCTCTCTCTCTGGAATACACCAGAACTGTGGAAAAATGTAGATAATTCAAGAACATTGTAAGCTTATATAAGGATGGGGAGGAGACTAGAACAAGTTTAGTCGGTTTTCAGTTCGGTTTCAGTGTCAGTGCAGAGAAGTTTGTACATCATTGGTACTTGTGAAAATAGTGTTGTCAATCATTAAGTGTAATATTATTGCAGTTAGTACATGTGAAGATAGTGAATTATTGTTGGCAAACAGTGAAGTGCAATTGCAGTTAGTAAAGTTTGTATAGCTCCAGTGTTTTGTGAGAATAGTGAAGTTGGAAAGCATTCAGTGTAGGCTAATTATTTAGGAAGTAAAGACATTGAACTTGAGAAGTCAGTGTTTATTTACAATGCCTCAGCTGATCTTGTGTGCTGCACACCTAAAGGCTGACCATAGGAAGAACAGTTCACTGGGCAATGCCCTTCCTATGCTGTAGTACTGCTCTTGGAGCCTGTGGCAGTGTGGGGGGGGATGTAACATTATGTTCTGATCTTCAAACTTAAAATAAATAAATAAATAAATACATAAATAAATAAAACTGATTTTGACAGATTAAAATGAACAGGAAATAAACAGTTTAATTACTAACAGAGCAGCATTCAATTAGGAAAAGCATGGTAACTAATCAACAGGCAGAGCGTAACCAGGAATGTAAAAGCTAGTTTTTTTAACATAAAAATTATAGAGCCGTTACATTTATATCTCAATAAATATCTATCTATCTATCTATATATAGTCCGACGCCTTAATCCTGCAAAGGGTGGCCACAGACAAAACGCCTCCAAGTCGCTCTGTCACCCACCATTTGCCTACCCTCCCTCCAGCTCACTCCGCCCTCCCTTATATACCCCTCCACCTCATTCTCGGCCTTCCCCTTCCTCTCCCTCCCTCCACCCCACCTGCATACACCCTCTTAGTCAGAGTTTCATTCTCCATTCTCTCCACATGTCCAAACCACCTCAGTGTATTTCTCCTAATCTTCTCAACCACATCCACATCCACCGCACAACGTTCCTTCACTTCTTCATTCGTCAACCTGTCCCTCCATGTCACTCCACATGCTCCTTTCAAGTAACTCATTTCCACTGCTCTCACTCTTGACTTGTTACCCTCTAGCAAGGTCCATGATGCCTCGCTTCCATACGTCAGGTTAGGGATCACGATACTATCATGCAGTGACTTCTTGACTTCCATACTCACCTCCCTATTTCTCATCACCGCTTTCAATGAACCAACAACCTTCCTTTCGTGCTGTACCCTTTCAAGTATTTCATCCCCAAAACTTCCATCCTTACTCATCACACTGCCCAAGTACTTGAATGCACTCACATTCTCCATATCCTCACCATCCAACCTCACTGCATTCTGTGACTTCATTCCTCTCAAACACCATCACTTTACTCTTGTTCATGTTGACTTTCAGATTCCTCTTCTTACACAGTCCCAAATTCATTCACCAAACCATGCAGCTCCCCTTCATCTTCACTCAACAATACTGTATCATCAGCAAACAACAACACTGGAATCTTCCACATCTCACCCTCATTCATTAGAGCCACCCCCACATCCACTGCCCTGCCTTGCACCTCCTTTACAACCCCATCCATTTATATATTAAACAGCCATGGAGACATCACACAACCCTGTTTCAGTCCCACTTTCAGATCAAAGAACTGACTTAGCTCACCATCCGCTCGTACAGTAGCCCTAGCTCCTTCGTACATGCTCTTCACAGCACTCAACAATTTCCCCTCCACTCCATATATTCTTAATACTTTCCACAAACCTTGCCTATTTATTCTGTCATAAGCTTTCTCCAAGTCCATGAAGGCAGCATCTCTAGATACTTCTCCATTAAACGTCTTAGAACAAATATCTGATCTACACACCCTTTTCCCTTCCTAAATCCCCCTTGTTCTTCTCCAACTTGAACTAACTCCTCTGTTATATTCCTAACCCTGTCAATAAGTATTCTGTCGTATACAGTATCTTTCCAGTCAAATTAAGAAGGCAAATACCCCTATGGTTACCACATACTTCTCTCTCCCCTTTTCATTTATATAAAAGATCAGTTATACCTGATTTCCAGTCCTCTGGAACCCTTCCCTCTTCCCAAGATCTACACAACTTCCATATCCATTCCATAGAAATCTCACCCCTATACTTCAGCATTTCACCACACCCTCCATCAGTTCCTGGGGCCTTTCCCATCTTGACCTTCTTCAATGCTTCCACTACTTCCACCCTACTGATCTCTTCCTCCCTCCTCTCACCTCTTCTTCTCCCAGCCATTCCCCAACCACTTATACTTGCTCTGCTTTCACTCTACATTCAACAAATCCTCAAAGTGCTCCTTCCATCTCCTCAATTTCTCTCCTTCTCCACCAGCAATCTATTATTCCCATCTTTCACTCCCCTACTATTTCCCCTTTCACACTGTCTTACTTTCTTACCTCCTTCCAAAACAGTTTCTTACTATCCCTCCATTTTACACTCAGATTCCTCCCAAACTCCTCATCCACTTTCTTTTTACTCTTCTTCACCAGTCTCTTCACCTCTCTTCTCCAGCTCACATATACCTCTCTCTTTTCTCTCTCTCATCTTCTCCCCTACCTCTGCTCAACAGCCATTCACTGTATGCCTTCTTCTTTTGTTCCACAGCTCGTTTCACATCATCATTCCACCATGCTGTCCCTTGCACACCCCTGCATCTCCTCCTCACTCCACAAACCTTCTCACACGCTGCGCCTATCTCTCCCGTGAAAATCTTACATACTTCTTCCACCCCTTCCCTCTGCTCTAACTCATACCTTCCCAATCCTTCTTCCACAATTCTCTTATACTCTGCCATTTTCTCACTACCTTGTAACTTCTCCACTCTTCTCACAGGAGCTACTTCCTCCTGTCTTCCTCTTGGTCTCTTCACCCACTTTCTTTGCAGCCTCACCTTGGCCATCACTAAGTGATGGTCAGAGATTCCACTCCCCCACCCTCTCCACACTCTTGCATCCAACACTTGTCTTCTCATTTGCTCATCCACACACACGTAATCTATCATTGCCTTCCGTTCTACAAGTTCGCCATCCATCCTCCTCAAGACTCTCCATGTATACCTGTGGATCATCTTGTGCCAAAAGTATGTGTTGGCTATTTCCAACCCCTTACCATCACAGATGTCCACCAAGGCACTACCATTCCCATCCATCTCAGCTGGCACACCCCACTGACCAACCACTACATCCACTCGTACATCCCCAACTTTAGCATTCATATCTCCAATCAAAAACACTCTCTCGCTCCTCTCAGACTTGTCCATACATGCTTCTACATTCGCCCAAACCTCATCTTTCACTCTTGTCACTCGGTCCTCTGTCGGCGCATACACACATACAATTGCCCAAGCTTGTATGCCTACTTTCATCCTCACCCATACAATCCTTGCACCCACTGTTCCATACTCTCTTATATTCTCCTTCCACTTCTTGCTTATCATCAGACATACTCCCTCTCTTGCCCTCTCATTCTCATTGACTCCTGCACATATTCCTAAACCGTATTCCCATTCTCTCGCCCTTTCACCTTTCCGTTTAGTTTCAGTCAATCCACATACATCCACTCTTGCCTCCTCAAGCACCTGAACAATCTCTCTCTCTTTCACTTCATCATTCACTCCTCTTACATTCCATGTCCCCACCCTCAGAATGTCGTTTGTCCGTTCCGTAGTCGTCAACGTGTGGTTCGTCCTGGCCCGAGGCACTTTATCCGCTTGTTTAGTTAGTTCTTTTTACGAGGTGGGGCACTAACCCACCACCAACCCTTTTAGTCACCTCATACGACAAGCAGGGATACTGGGGGAGTATTCTTGAAATCCCCCTACCCCCAGGGGTAGTATGACCAGTATGAATAAGTCCGATTCTAGCTTAAGTTTTTTGCATTAAAATGAAATGTGATTAGAATGTTAGTTACCTTGTATTATTGGGTCTTCAACAATGAAGTTGTCTATGATCATCAGATGAAAAAGTTTTTTCCATCACAGAATATGACAGCATCCCAGAATGACTGATCCATTGCCGAATAATGGAGAGCAAATCTTGTTGTATAGCTCCAGTGTTTGTGAGAATAGTGAAGTTGGAAAGCATTCAGTGTAGGCTAATTATTTAGGAAGTAAAGGCAGTGAACTTGAGAAGCCAGTGTTTATTTAAATGCCTCAGCTGATCTTGTGTGCTGAACACCTAAAGGCTGACCATAGGAAGAACAGTTCACTGGGCAACGTCCTTCCTATGCTGTACTACTCCTCTTGGAGCCTGTGGCAGTGTGGGGTGGGGACGTAACATTATGTTCTGATCTTCAAACTTAAAATAAATAAATAAATATATACATAAATAAATAAATAAAACAGTGATTTCGACAGATTAAAATCAACAGGAAGTAAACAGTTTAATTACTAACAAAGCAGCATTCAGTTGGGAAAATCATGGTAACTAATCAACAGGCAGAGCATAACCAGGAATGTAAAAGCTAGTTTTTTTTAACAAAAATAACAGGGCCATTACATTTACTGTATATCTCAATAAATATAATCATTTAAATGAAAGTGGAAAATAACGACTCCAAAGTACAGTAAATGGAGATTTAGAACACATTATAATGACCAGTATGAATAAGTCAGATTCTAGCTTAAGTTTTCTGCATTAAGATGAAATGTGATTAGAATGTTAGTTACCTTGTATTATTGGGTCTCCAACACTGAAGTTGTCTGATTGTCAGATGAAAAAGTTTTTTCCATCACAGAATATGACAGCATCCTAGAATGACTGATCCATTGCCGAATAATGGAGAGCAAATCTTACCCTTTCGTCCTTGTGCTGCTGACCCAAGTCTGGCTTGGTTGCAGGTGTTCTGTGGTGAATGCCAGCTTCATGCAATCTGTTTCTTATTGTCTGAAGGCTTGCCTGTAATCCTGTCCTTTGCTTGATGGCAGCTGCATTTGTTAATGGTTGTTCCTGAACAGTAGCAATAATCATTTCGTCTTGCAGCCTGGTGATGCAACGAGGAGCTCCGCTTCTAGGCAAGTTTTTGAGATTCTCTCTGTCTTCACGATTCTTTATCCAGCAGTGTATTGTTCTCTTATGTTAAGTCTTCTAGAGATTTCTCATACTGGAATATTAGCCATATGTAGTGCAATAATTGTTTGCCTCCTGGCAACAGATGTCTCCCTTCGTGCTCGTGGGTGGTCCATATCAAACAGCCTACTTACTTTCCGTGTTTTCCCGCCTTCCGCCATTCATAGAGACAGCAGAAATGGAAATACATTTAATGAAGTTATTTTCTGGTGTTCTGAGAAAGAATTTCATCAGTATTAGTTATTTATTTTAATAATATTTATTTATTAATCATATCAGTGTTAGGCTTTTCGTGAATTATTGTTTTTGGCCATATAAGATTTAAACTCCGGAAATCAATCCTGACTGCCCATGAGCGATAGTAGTTTCAAGTAGTCCTGTTTGATGATTTCTTAACCTTCGTAAATAATAAACCCTTTCTGTCTGATATGAAATGAACGTGCATTTTTACCTTCATTGACTGTTTTCTAATACAAATACACAGATTAATTTTTATTTTAAGATGATACAAGGAGAAATGTATATATTATCACTTGAACGAAAACGTCTGGGTACTCTGCCATCACTTCTTAGGTCGACTGTACCAAGGCCATTAACACTAGTGTCATTGGCCTTGGACTGTACATGATCTTTTTACTGTACTTCCTCACATCAAAGTATGCATTACTGGTACTTGACCTATGTACTGTGCTCTCTCACATCAAGCTATGCAGTACTGGTACTTGACCCAGCAATGTACTGTACTGTCTCACATCAAGCCATGCAGTTCTGGTACTTGACCTAGCTATGTACTGTACTCTCTCACATCAAGCCATGCAATACAGGTACTTGACCTAGCTATGTACTGTACTGTCTCACATCAAGCCATGCAGTACTGGTACATGACCTAGCTATGTACTGTACTGTCTCACATCAAGCCATGCAATACTAGTACTTGACCTAGCTATGTACTGTACTGTCCCACATCAAGCCATGCAGTACTGGTACATGACCTATTTATGGTACTCTTGCATCAAGCTATGAAGTACTGGTATGGTACTTTTTCACATCAAGCCATGCAGTACTGGTACTTGGCCTGTTTACTGTACTTTCTTGCATTAAGTACACTATTAACTCATTTCTGCCCAGATTTTTTTCCTGTTTTGAATCCTTAATGTTTATATTCATTTGAGTTCACTTGCACCCAAAAGCACTGAAATTTGTACATTTTTCTCTATTTATTCATTGCACATTGCAGGTGAGACCATGACATGTGTGTCACATTAGGTACAGTTGCAGACACATCAAACAGAAACACCCCGTCCACCAGCGAGGCGTTGCATTGGTAACACTGATTGGTATGGTAATCCACCAGGTTTCATCCAGTTGCTGGGACAAACAGACCGTGGTGATCATTGCCGCTGTGCAAAGTTGGTGGTGGTATATAAACAATGTTCTGCCTGACAATATGCTGAAAACAACATTTTGTGAGTATGGTAATAAAATAATTTCATACCGTACATAATTGTATTTCATTCACGTGAAACACACAGGTTTCGTAAATGTGACTTTTGTCAAACATAACGAATCATACAACATTTGTCGACGGCCAATGTAGAAGCTATTATAACATTATCTGCATTCCTGCATCCATCATAATCACAAAACTCCCGTGATCCTCTCCTTCCTGACCATGAAACTGGCAGACCTCTTTAATCAACCCAGATTCATAAGAGGTGGCACCACAGGCAGGAGTAGAGACCCTACTGAAAGAGACTGGACAGCCAGCATGTTGGTTCAGCTAATGGTTTTTTGCTGGGCATCACTCAAGTACGCATAAAGGCAGATTCACACTGGATGCTATGTGAGCTGTGCTATCTACGCTAGCCACGTGGCTGTGAAATCGTTTGTGTTATTTTCATCAGGGTTGTCTAGACTGGATGCGATGCTATGTAAGCGATGCTTGCGATATCACGAGCATAGCTCTGAAGATCGCTCCTCCGGTGATTATCCTTGCCATAGCTTCCATTGCACATGCACACTAGTGGCCGTGCCAATGCCAGCCCAGCCCCACACGACAGTCTCACGCCACTCAGTCTGCCTGCCCTTCGGACGAGTACAGCACGGACAGACAGCTGCTGCAGGACGCAATGGAGCACTTATTGAAGAAGTATGGAAATGTTCGTGCTTATATGACATGACTTCAGAAGATTATCGGGGTGTGGTAAAGAAGGACTGCTGTTGGCAGGAGATTGCAGAAGCCGTTGACATGGATGGTAAGTTATTTACTGACAAAATACATATCATGTGGCATATAAATGATGTAACACATATTGAAATACACACTCCAACAAGACACCACGAGCAGGGCAGCACGACACCCATCCCACGGAGGGATGACAGGTGTGTGACCCCCACCCTAGGAGGAGACGACAGGGAGGCTTATAGAGAGCGAGCGGGGTCGGAGCGACACGGGAATATCTCCCTCTTGCCCGCAACCGACACCACCTGGAGTATGCAGTCCTGGTGCATAACACCCCAGCCGGGGCAGTGCTCATCAGGTTCGGGGTGGGGATAATAGATTAGCCCCAGACAGCATCCAGATGATGGCCACAAGCCGTACCAGGAGAGAGATGGCCTCAGTGACTGCCACCAGCTGCACCAGCAGGCAAGTGATGGCCACTAGCTGCATCTCAACTGCAACCTCAAGAGGGGGACATAAGTACGGTGACGGCCATTAACCGCACTACCTCTGCAGTCCCCCTGGGCAACAGGACCTCGGTGACAGCCACTAGCCGCATCTCGACTGCCATCCCGCCAGGAAGCAGGACCTCGGTGACGGCCACCAGCCGCACCGGTGGGCATGTGACGGCCACTAGTCGCACTCCACCCACAGTCCGTCCGAAGCACTGGAACTCAGTGACGACCTCCAGCAGCACTGAGGAGGAGATGGCCACCAGCCGCTACGTGCCTTTTACTCTAGGGGACTTGGCGACAGCCACCAGCTGCGCCGAGGAGGGAACGACCATGAGCCGCCCCTCGCCCCCTACCCCTGTGCCTTCCCCTTCTGAGGACGTCCCTTGCTCTCCCACCCACTCCTGCGGCCGAGCAGGACCCCTCACCCTCTCTTCACACAGAGGCAGTTCCCAGGAGGAGCTGCTCCAGGAGGAGGTCTGGCAGGGCCCCATTGTGAACCCCGGGATACGTGCCCTGCAACCAGCACCCAGACGCCGCCGCCCACTGACGGACCCTACACAGAAGGGATACCACAGGCCCCACCTGAAGGAGAAAGACCGCAGCCCTCGGGTTCTCTAGGACATTCCCAGAACCCTGGGACGAGACCTCCCCAGCCCCGACAGACCACCACAGAGTCAGCGCAGACAAGCATGCTTACTCTCTTTGTTTGGGCCAAGACCAGAAGCACGGACCTCTCCTCGAGGCCCTCACAGAGACGGGCTCCCCTCCACACCGCCCCGCAGCCCTACTCAGACGACTCAGCCCCGGATCGCCGTCCTGTGCCACCTGACGGAAGCTTTACCTGATGGGACCCCCAGAACCCCAGGCCGACACCTGTAGCAGCCTAAGGCTACGCCGCCCAGTCCAGAGTCCTCCGGTCCTGACAGTGCCTATTATTGCATTGTGTATTGTGTATTGTCATTTGTATTGTATACAGTTGTATCAAAGTTAAGGTAATATACATGTAAGGTTGGTTGCCCGGAGTTTTTATGCCCTGTTCCTTGAATTGCTTTATACCTGACCTGTTCTAGAAAGGGAACCCTGCTCTAGGTGCCGTGTTTAAGAAGCAAGTAGTTGAGCCTAAAACACACTGCGTAACACATGATATACTATGTTGTATAACATAGCCACATTTTCTGGCACATTCCATATATGGAAATAAATGGAAGGTAATGTAAATGATTTTATCAGCTCACTAGATTCACCTATCTGTATGCTGACGATGACCAGTATCGGTATCTCTCGTAACGTCTGCGACGTAGCTAGCCGGCATGGCTTCCACTGTAAACAGCTAGCGTGCGTCCATAACATAGCTCGCATAGCATCCGGTGTGAATTCGCCAAGGATCAGTGATCACTGTTAGTTAACACCAGGCACAACTGCTTTTCATATTTTACAGCATGTTTTCGAACATCTAATATGCTATGTTTGCACAAATGATGCTGTAGAATAATGAGATTTTCCTCTATGCAGCTGCTACACAAATTTCAAAGCATCTCGGAATGAGTTGCCAGACGATGCTAGATCGAGTAACACCAACTGTGTTTACTTATTTTGCCTGTGTGTGTGTGTGTGTGTTTTATTTAGTTTTATGGAGCTTTGGTTCAATTTAAAGATTTTTGGTCTTCTTGATATCCATAACTGTGCTTTCCATCAGGATAATATCAAGGCTTACCTCCCTGTGTGGATGTGGGCCAGATACATATAAAATAAATAAAACTTGCCTAGCATAGCCGACGACACACACAGATCAGCTTGCTCTCTTCACCTTAATATTCCATAATTTCCTTTGGCAAATCACAGAGTCGGAAAAGTCACATAGAAGTTCCATGAGTGTCACTGCACCCAAATCCACCACAGTCAAACCATTAATCAGGGCAAAAAATCACCAGTAAAAGAACACAGCACCACCCATTGTGCGGCTGTCAGCAGTTTGGTTTGTCAGCCTTGTAATTTGGCGGCTATCTCGTGTTTATGTATACTTTGACGCAAAATCCATATGTAGAGATGAAGATTAAAACGGAAATCTTCAGTAGCTCAAATTAACAAAACATATTATAATTATAGTGACATTGATCAACCAATCATGTATCACAGCAGGTGATGAGATGTATTTTTAGACTAATCTGCAGTCAGCCAGCACCCAGGCTGTGAGGTGTTTGAACCAAAATGGCGCCATGTTGCCCAACCAACCAGTGAGCAGGTGAAAATATTGGCTGTCCAGTCTCTCTTTCTATTGGGTCTCTACAGAGGAGGAGGCAGGGTGGGGCACCTGGGAGACAGGATGAGGGAGGTGGGTGGGGAGGGGGCAATAGTGGTCTGGCTGGTGGGAGGGGAGGGGGGGTTCTACAAGAGATGAATGATGGGGCAGGGGAGAGTTGACTGTGGCAGGAAGCCAGGATGGGTTGGATAAATACACTGGTGACTTGGTGCCATATCAGGTATAGTTTAACGTTGATTATGGAATTTGATAGTCAGGCGGTTAAACGGAACGCAGACTTTGGCACGTTACGCAGTCTACCAGCATATTTTGTTTGATGTTTTGTTATATCATCTAGATGACCTACTCTCCACGCGGTGACACATTACACAAACCCTACATTATAAGTGTATGGTGATTATGTCATCACATGGTGATATATGAAACATCCATAGAATGTTTGATGTCACACTTGTTTTCAAGACGATTTGGAGCTATTCTAGTTGTGTTTACATATTAACATTATGGATGATGACTGTGATATAAGAAGCAGAGGACGGGGATGGAGGAAGTTTCTGTAGCTACAATAAATAATAACAGTAGTGATTCGTGCCTGTGGTTCTCGTTAATCTGTATAGCACCGATGTAAACGAAAACATAATTTACAAGGGGGGATGGACTGGGTCCCAGAATATAGATAGCGAAACTATGGTGGGCTAGTACCCAGCAAACATAGAAATAACGGGCCTGTATCGGCATATATCGGCACTACGGGAAAACGGCGACGGTATGTTGGGCCGATTCCCAACCTTAATATGTTTCCTATATCAGGCAACTAATGTACATACTATGTTGGGCCAATGTATAAATAATACATTTTTCCGATACTGGGTTGAGAACGAAAATTAGATGTTGGCTCAATCAAGGTATTTTTATATTTATCCGATGATTATTTCGACCAGTAACTGAACCAGACAGCTAACACATTAGTGTTATCTCTAAATACTAAACACCGAAATTAATGTGTAGTAGTGTATAAAAGCGGGGAAAACAAAATATTAAATGGATATCTCTT
>JAGKTI010027077.1:0-13373 GCA_018397915.1 Birgus latro | reverse complement strand
CTCTTCTCACAACCCTCCTTCTCCCTGCCATTCCCCAGCCACTTATACTTGCATTACTTTCATTCTCTATGTTCAACAGTTCATTAAAGTGTTCTCTCCATCTGTTTACTTTTTCTCCCTTCTCCACTAGTAATCTACCATTTTTATCTTTCACACCCCCACTGCCTTCGTTGGCACCCTGTCTAGCTCTCTTTACCTCCTTCCAGAACATTTTCTTACATTCCCTCCACTTTGCACTGAAATTCCTTCCAAATTCCTCATCCACTCTCTTCTTACTCTCTCTTACTAATCTTTTCACCTCTCTCCTCCTCACTACATATAACTCTCTCGTCCGTCTCTCAGCTTCTTCGTTGCCCCTGTTTCTCATCCACTCATTATATGCTTTCTTCTTTTGTGCCACAGCCTCTCTCACCTCTTCGGTCCACCATGCTGTTCCCTGAACCCCCTTTCGTCTCCTCTTCACCCCACATACCACCTCACATGCTGCACAGATTTCTTCTGTCAATACCTTGCACACACCCTCCACGTCCCCCATCTGCTCCAATCTATATTTACCCAATCGTTCCTCCACTTCCCTTCTATATTCGGCCTTTATTCCATCCTCTTGTAACTTTTCTACCCTCCTTGTAACAAATACTTCCTCCTGTCTTTCCCTTCTTCCATCTTGTTTGGATTCTGATTCTGGCCACCACCAAGTGGTGGTCAGAAAGTCCACTCCCTCAACCTCTATATACTCTTGCATCCATTATACATCTTCTCATCCTTTCATCCACACACACATAGTCAATCATTGCCTTCCGTTCATTCATTCCCCCGTCCTCTCTTCTCACCACTCGCCATGTATACCTATGGATCATTTTGTGCCTGAAGAGGGTATTGTATCACCAACCCCCTCCCAGCACAAATGTCCACTAAAGCACTGCCATTCTCATCCATCTCTGCAGGCACACCCCACTCACCAACCACTCCATCCACCTTCTCATTCCCTACTTTTCCATTCATATCTCCAATCAGAAACACTCTCTCATTCCTTTCAAACTTTTCCAAGCAGGCTTCCACATTTGTCCAAAACTCTTCTCTCACTCTACTTACACGATCTTGCGTTGGCGCATACACGCACACAATTGCCCACATTTGTAGTCCAACTTTCAATCTTACCCACACAATCCTTGACACAACTGATCCATACTCTCTTACATTCTCCTTCCACCTGTTGCTCACAACAACACACACTCCCTCTTTCGCCCTCTCATTCTCACCCACTCCCGCGCATATACCCCATCCATATTCCCATTCTCTCACACTCTCACCTCGCCATTTAGTTTCAGTTATTCCACATATATCCACTTTCGCACTCTCAAGCACCTGTACAATCTCTCTCTCTTTCACCTCATCATTCATACCCCTCACATTCCAGGTCGCAATCTTAATCTCGTCCTTTGTCCATTCCTTTGTCGTCAACTTTTGGTCAGTCCTGGTCCGAGGCTTCCTGTTTGTATTTTTAGTTAGTTGTTTTTACGGGGTGGGGCACTAACCCACCACCATAATAAATGGTGTTATAATAGCATTACCAAAAACAAAAGTTAGCCACAATGTTGTTATTATCGTAAAGTTTCGCCTTCTATCGCACGTTGTTCTTTCCACATAGTGCCCTATGAGTTTTTCAGTCAGCTTCAGGACAAAATTACGAACTTTCACCAATGCCAGGTTCGCATCACCAGCGTTCCCCCACTTGATCTTATTTTTCTTCTCCCAAATCTTCCAAATTGTTCTGATGGTGCTTTCATTCATGCCATGCTTTTTCACAATTTCTGTCTGCCTCTTTCCCTGCTCCAACTCCCTTACTATCTAATACTTCTGGGCATACATGAAGATGTGCAGCTTTCTGAGTGGCTGGGACTGATCATGTGGCATGACTAAGAGTCAACGTCCACGCTCAATGCTAAAAAAAACTGCTGCACCATGCGGGTAGAACTTGGTAAGATGCGAGAAAGGACTGAGTTTGCTCAGGTAAGGTACCCGGATATAAGCCAGCCGATCATGGCAAGTCTGGTGGGTTACAACACTGTGCGCGACTTTCAAATTTCATCATCAGGCCAGCTGACTTTTCGCGAGAGCTTGAGCTTTTCCCCGTGTTGATTATGACCTGTCATATTATGCTGACCATGTTAGAACAAAAACACATTACTCAACTGTGCGTTACTCAAGGATTGACTGTAACCTGACAAACAAAATGGCTCGGGCCTGGACAGACCCACAGGTGACGATCATGGACCGAACAAAGGACATGTTGAGGATTCCTACATGGAATGTGTGGGGCACAAATGATGAGATGAAAGAAAGAGATTGTCCAGGTGCTTGATGATGGAAAAGTGGACATATGTGGATTGACTAAGACCAAATGCAGAGGTGAGAGTGTGAGAGAGTGGGAGTACTGATTAGATATATGTGTGGGAATAGGTGAGGATGAGAGGGCAAAAGAGGGTGTATGCAATGCTGTGTGCAAGAGGTGGAAGGAAAATATAAGAGAATATGGACCAGTTGGTTCATGATTGTGTGGTTAGAACTGAAAGTAGGAGTACAGGCATGGGCGACTGTGTGTTTATATGCACCAACAGAAGATCGTGCAAGCAAAACGAAAAAAATTCTGGGCAAATGTGGAAGCATGCAGGGGAAAAGTTGAGAGGAGTGAGAGAGTGTTTTTGATTGGAGACATGAATGGAAAAGTAAGGAAGGTGAAGGTGGATGGACTAGCTGGTGAGTGGGGTGTGCCTGCAGAAGTGGATAAGAATGGCAGTGCTTTAGTGGACATTTGTGTAGAAAGGGGGTTGGTGATAGCCAATACCCTCTTTACGCACAAAATGATCCACAAGTATAAATGGCAAGAGATGAGAAGGGAGAGTGGTGAACTGAATGAATGGAAAGCAATGACTGATTATGTGTGTATATGCAGTATCTAGTTGTGATATACAGGAAATGAGCTATGCTCCTGTCTCTGTGTTTCAACCAGTCAAATTTTGCTTTAAACTCATTTACGTTTTGGTGGTGGCAACCATCATCCACTCACTTGATGTAGTGCTGCCTACTTCTTCCTTAGCATTTATCTTTCTTTTTCTGTGCCTGCCCTCCTCTCTTCCTATTTCTCCCATCTTTCCTGTCACTTCTTATTGATTCTCTTTCCTTTACAGGTGGCTTTACATTAAGTGACATGCCAAATGGTTTCCTGTAAGCCAAGAAACCATTTACAACGCTGGGTCGTAACCATACAACCAAACCATATGTGCTCCCTACGTGTCAACAAGTGGGTTGGTAGAGGGTTAGTGCCCCTCCCTGTAAAACAAATAACTCAAAGTCAAATGGCCACCCCTTATGGGATTATGGAGTCTGGCAATAGATAGACAGATAGATAGATAGATAGAAGCTTTTTGACTGGACAATCTCTTTGTCCAGGCTATTCCACAGGTCACTGCATCTGTATGGAAAACTGTATTTCTTGATATCCTAGAAGCAACCTGTCTTTTTCAATTTCTTTCCATGTCCTCTTGTTGCTCCCCCATCCCATACAAACAGATCTTCTCTGTAAATTTTGTCTGTGCCAATTAGGGTCCTGAACACTGCAATCCTGTCACCCCTCTCTCTTCTTTCTTCTAAGGAAGGCTGGCCCAGCTTTTCCAGTCTTTCCTTGTATGATAGATCTGCAGGCAAGGGACCATCTTGGTTGCTGCTCTTTGTATTCTCTCGATCTTGTTTTTATCTTTCTTTTTATGTGGGGACCACACCACTGCCACATATTCTAACCTGGGGCAAATCGCAGCCACTACAAATTTTTTCATCATCTTCTAATCCATGTACTGAAATGCCACTCTGGTGTTTCTCAAGAGCTTATATGTCTCTCTGATAAAACTGTTAATGTGTTTTTTGAGTGACAAATTATCCTGGACCAACACTCCCAGGTCCTTCTTTTCTCTCACTTTTGTGATTGGTTCCCATCCCATCGAGTAATTCAGTAATGGCCTCAGCACTTTTACCAACTTCCAATATTTTGCATTTTTTTTCCATTGAATTTCATCTCACATAACCAGCTCTAATCGTAAATCATGTCCAGATCTTCCTGCAGCATTATACAATCCTCTCCAACTTCTACTCTCCTCATGATCTTTGCATCATCTGAAAACAGACTTGCATAACTGTTCATTCCATCCACAATATCATTTACGTAATCAGGAACCTCACGGGCGCCAGCACCGAGTCCTGCGGGACTCCACTTGTTACTTCCCTCCACCCTCACATCCTGTCCTGTCCTCATCTGTCAGTCTCTCATGAAGTCTCTAATCCACCCCAAGAGGTTTCCCTTCAGTCCTCCTATGGGCTCCAATTTCCACATTAGTCACTTATGGGGTACTTTTTCAAAGGCTTTCTCCAGATCTAAGCACACACAATCCACCCAACTATCTCTCTTCTGTAGCACATCAGTCACCCTTGAGTAGAAGCTCAACATATTGGAGACACATGACCTTCCATTTCTGAATCCAAATTGACTTTCTGCCAAAATGTCCATCTCCAGATATGCAAGAGCATACAGAGATTGGAGGCTTGGACTTTCTGACCACCACTTGGTGATGGTGAATGTCAGGGTTCAAGTGCAATGGAGGAATAGAAGGAGGGAAGGCCAGGAGGAAGTTGTCCAAACAAGGAGGATAGACAGGTTGCAAGTGGATGGAAAAAGCGCAGAATATAAGAGAGAAGTGAAGAAGCGATTGGGTATATGTGATCTGGAGGAGATGGGGAAGGTGGAAGGTGTGTGCAAGAAGAAATATCTGCAGCATGTGAGGTGGTGTGTGGGGTGAAAAGAAAATGAAAGGGGGTGCAAGGAACAGCATGGTGGAATGAGGAGGTGAAACAACCTGTGGCACAAAAGAAGAGAGCATTTAGAGAGTGGATGGGAAGCAGAGGCACAAAGGAAACAGAGTCAGAAGAAAGAGTTATATGTAGAGAGGAAGACATAGGTGAAAAGATTAGTGAGAGAGAGTAAGAAGAGAGTGGATGAGGAATTTGGAAGGAATTTGAGTGTAAAGTGGAGGGAATGTACAAAAATATTCTGGAAAGGGGTAATGAGAGGTGATAGAGAAGTCAGCAGGGAAGTGAAAGATAAAAACTGTAGATTGCTAGTGGAGAAGGGAGAAAAAGTGAGCAGATAGAGAGAACACTTTAAGGAACTGTTAAGCATACAGGCGACTCCCATTTTACGAAGGATCACACAATGAAAATTCGCTTTAACAAAGATCACAATTACTAACCTTCGCTCACCTGATTAACACCAAAATTCACTTTAACGATTTTTTTTCCGTGGGCAATTATTAATCGAGCAAGCTCTCAGTCAGCTGATTCCACCACAGTGCCACTAATGGATAAAAAGCACACCATTCACTCCCACCGTACCATCCAAAACAGTACAGTACCTCGCCACCACACATGCAACATTCATTTTGTCGTCATGCCACCCAAATGCCCTGCTACAAGCCCTGGCAAACAAGTCACCAAGTCTGCCAGGAAAAGCCTCACTCTTGAGATGAAATCAGACATAATCAGGAGGCATGAGAGCGGTGAGAAGACAAACAACATAGCTCGACACCATGGCCTGGCCCCAGTGATTGTCTACAATTTTTAAATCAGCAAAGGCTATCAAGAAGGCAGGGGAAAATACAGCCATGTGCCACTTAACATTCACGATACAATCTGAAAAATAGGACGTAAGTCAACTGGACGTTAAGCGACCATCATAACTCATGCACTGTATACTGTATACGGTTGGGCGACTGGCCAGCCTCTCTGGCCATGTGCTAGCAACAGACCCTAACCCACCAGCCACGTAAAAATGGCTGCCCGCCTCCCGACCAAATGGTCAAAGTCGCCCAGCCTGCCTCTCCGGGCTCATGCAGGTAAAAGGATCTAAACCACCAGCTGAGAAACAATGGCCGTCCGCCACCCTACCAAATGGTCAAAGTTGCCCAGCCTGCCTCTTGAGGTTCACACTGGTAAAAGAACCTAACCCACCAACTGAGCAAAAATGGCCGTCCGCCTCCCTACTGAACGGTCAGTCACCCGGCCTGCCTCTCGAGGCTCGAGCTAGTAAAAGAACTTAATCCACCAGCTGAGCAAAAATGGCCTAAATATAGGGGTATATGGCATACACTCTACTGTATATTACTTTTAAAGTACATTACAGTATAAAATGCCCAAATTAAGACATCCATCCCTCCATCATCCAATCCTACATTGCCCCATGAGGGGCGTAGAAGCCCGGGGCTAGGCAAGTTGGTCCTGACATTTAAGATGAGAGCAACCAGCCTCACTCATCCCTGAGTGGCATTACGTGAGCAATAACTCTAACTACCCCTTGGATATAAACCTTCATCAACTCAATCTGACTGGAGTGCTGCAATTACCCACTAAACCATCAGACACTGTAATTTGGTTATATGGTTACTGTCAGAATAGGCAAACTACACTCAGCGGCCTCACAACGCGAACTGCCCAGGCCCCCAGCTGCATACCACAGGACCCTTCCAGTGACGTCATCACTCGTGACTTAGCAGGTGTGTGCGTGCGCACACACACTAACAGCAATATGCACTAACACTCTCGTCCTCTCTTCTTAATTTGACAAAAGATTCCAAGGACGAAGCTGGATGGTCTATTTGCATCTGATACACACTATGTATCCAAAACATAGACTTTTGTGTGAGCACCATCAACACCCAATATGCACTATGCATCCAATACATACACTTTTGTTTAATTACTATCAACACTCAGTCTGTGGCCACATACCGATATGTGATGTCTCTTGAAGTATTATAAACTTTCTAGTCTCGGCTGACTGCTGCACGCAGCCGCTCGGTTGAGGCACCTTTCTTGGTGAGACAATCAGCCAGTTGTAATGTATCCACCCAAGATACTTCATCAATCTCCCCTGGCTCCAACATGTCTTGTAATACAGCAATATCAATGCGCAATCTCCTGTCTTCTACGCTCCTACAGGAGTAAAGGGCGTCCACCAGACTCTTGTTGTCGACGAAACACTTTATTTTGATCTTTCCACATCCAGAAACCTCACGCAATATGTTGGCGAGATACACAGAAGTCTCAGCACATTCAAGCAGCGCCAACGTCTCAGCAAATAAGGTAGATTTGACGACCCTCCTGATCTTTCTTGTCTGCCATAATATAGGACATCTTGCTCCACTAGCATCTTGTAGGAAGATCACAAAGTTTCCCTGAGATCCACTGCCTACAAGGTTGGCAAATGAGGCACCCAAAAAGCACTTTATATGACAGTCCTCGATCGGCCCCATTCTTGGAATGTATAGCTTCATGTTGTCAGTCTTCACCCTTGAGATCACCTTATTGAGTCTAAGCAAATCCGCTATGGTAGCTCGGTTGCTAGTCACACTCAACTCACACACATCAAAGGCAATATCTGGCCGAGTGTGTGTGGCAATCCAATTGAGTTGCCCAATTAATGCTCGGTACCTCATTTTCTCAGACTCGGACAGCTCTCCTGATTTTACTGCTGCACGATGTTTACTCAGCGTGACTGGTTTCAAAGATGAAGCATACTGGAATTGGTCGAGCGTTATGCTGCCATCGATGTTGGAGATGACACTGAGACGAACGTATTTGAAGGCTTTTGATTCTGAACTGCCGATGAGGAATATTTGACTCAAACGGTTTATCACTTGCTGTTCGAACTCATGTGTACCAGCCCAAAGGAAGTCGTCGACATAGATGCATACAATGCCTTCGACTTTGCCACCAATGCTCCAAGAGAACAGCGCTGAATCCAGTGATGATACTTTAGCTCCGAGACTCAACAACTGATCTTTTACGCGCAGATACCAATGCCTAGCAGCATCACAAAGGCCGTAAACAGTTTTCTTTAGTCTCCATAACTTACCATTTGCATATTCAGGCAGAGGACGTAAATGAATAACTCTCTCAATGTCGTTACCTTGCAAGTAGGCAGCTTTCACGTCCATAGTGTGGTAATCCCACTGGTTGGTGGAGGCCAAAGAAAGTGCCAAACGCACTGCTTTTTTTGAACAAGTAGGCGAGTCTTTTCGGAGATCCACTGTGTCTTCCTCAAATCCTCTGGCGACTAAGCGGGCCTTAACAATAGGCTTTCCATTTTTCAGTTTTTCCGTCACAACCCATCGAACCATTATGGCACCTTGCCCGACATCATCTACTTCCTCATACACATCATTATTCTGCCAGTTTGTAATTTCATTTTCCTTAGCGCATAATACGGCCTCAGAGTTGAAAAGAACAAGCATTTCTGTGTCATCATCAACCACTTCCCATTCGCTAAAATCCTTCTGCAAATCTATCCAATCAATGCTGCCATCAGAGTCCCTCTTCAAATTGTAGCAGTGTTTGTACTTTCCAGTGGCTTTACCTGCCTGATTCATAATCCTTCCAGACACCAACTCTCCACTTTCTGAATGTATTCCCTTTTTACGTTGACCAACAGAAACTTTGGGAGGCTGATTAATCGGAAAAGAAACTGTGGGAGGCTTATCAATCGCAACCACATCATCTTCCGACTTGTCATCTAGTGGATAGTCATTCAACATTTGCGAAGAATCGTCATTAGGCTTCTCCTGGACAACATTGTTCGTCTCATCACTGCTGACACCACTTTCAACTGTCGTATCTTGCTCTGGTGCACGCGCTAGACGACACACGTGCACTAGCATGTAGACGCCGCCGTGTCTCACCAGAATTTGTTTCCCATCTCTGCCTATTACAATTCTGGGACCGTGCCACTCGTGACTGTCATTTCTTTTGTAGAAGACTTCATCTCCATTTCGGATGTCATTTAAGTCACTCGAACGTACTGTTACGAGGAGTTATCCCTTTTTTTCATACAGTACGTTTTCTTTTGTTGTGTATCATGAATGTAATGAATATTATGTTTATTATTGTATAATGTGATTGTATATTGTGTTGGAGTTTGTCTTTGGAGAATGTAGAAATGAATTAATATTTGTGAAGTTGTTAAGGGTTAACATGTAAGGTTATGTTGTTGTATTGTGATCCCGTTAGTGAGAGATATGTTGTGTGTGTACGAGGGGAGAGTGCGTGGCTTCTCTCTCTCTTGGTGGCTAGCGGCGTGAGAGGAGCTGATCTGGGTTTCTGCTCGGGTGGGCGTGTTGGACAAGACACGTGGTGATTTTGGGAGAGCAGCGTGGTCACACAGTGTGAGGTGTTATACAAGGGAAGTGGTGAGATAATTATGTGAATATACTGATGAGTATTACTTGTGGGAGGAGAATATACAGGTGTTGGAGAGAGAGAGCGTGGTGTGGGTGGCCACAAGATAGCCTATGGTGACCGTGGTGGTGTACTTGTGATAGTGGAGATTATTATTGTGTGAACCATTGTGGAGCATTTGTGTGGTTAATATTATAGAGTAACATGTGAGGGAGAATGGTTAATCATTTTGAGATATTATGGTTATTATTGAGTGTCATTTGGAGTTGAGAAGATCATTGTGGGGATATAGCATAAGTGATCTAAGCATATTCTTTATTTGAGTATCAGTGTGTTTATTTGTAAATATATGTAAATAGTGTAGTAGACTATTTCATTATCATTGATGGTGTGATGAATGATACAGTATTTGTGGTGGAGATATTTCATGTTGCTATCCAGCTGGCCCGGGAATGAGGAGTTGCAGGCCGAACGAATTTCTTGCTGTACCTAACTATTGCAGCGTGCTTGAAGTGTGAGGACAGCTGGGGACGTAACAGAAAATTGGGGGCCTGTCCGGGAGATCTTTGTGATTGTGTGCCACCTGTCCATGAGCCCAGTGTGTGTGACCAGGAGAATCTGCCTTCCTTGCCAGCCCTCCCCTCTGGACTACTGTGTTGTGGTGAGCCTTGAAATTATTTGTAATCATGGCAGAGAGTAATGTGCAAAACTTTATGAGTAGTAGGGATGTACATTCTCTATACCAGTCCACAAGAGAAGAGCTGAGGGAGTTAGCATGCACTTATGGCATTGAGTTAAAAGCTAATCTTAAGGAGGATATGCAGAGAGAACTGATAAAGGGTTTGATGGAATCTAGCATTTTGGGTAGAGAGCAGAGTGAGTGTGAAGAAGAAAATATGGAAAAGGATGAAAAGTATGTAGAAAGAAACAAAGAAATGACTGGTAGTGAGATGATGGAATGGAAAGTGAAGTTAATGGAGATGGAGATAATGTTACAGAGGGAAAAGAATCAAGAGGCTTTGAATCAAGAGGCTTTGATGAAAACAGAAGTTGAGAAGCTCAAGGCTCAGGTGGACATGAAAAAGTTGGAAGTAGAAAAAGGGGAACACAGAGGAAATTCAGCAGATATAAAGATGAAACTTATGCCAGAATTTGTAGAGGAAGAGGCTGAGGATTTCTTTATACAATTTGAGAAAATTGCTGAATTGAGAAGTTGGCCAAAGGAAGAGTGGGCTTTGTTGGTGCAAGCTAGATTAAAGGGCAAGGCAAGAGAGGCTTATGCTGGTTTGGGTATTGGTGAGTGCAGTGATTATGATGTTGTTAAAGAGGCAATTTTACAGACTGTGAAGGTGGATCCAGAAATTTATAGACAGCGTTTTAGAGACGTTGGAAAGACACATAGTAACACCTATTTGGAAGTTGCTAGAGAGATTGTGCTGAAGTGTGGTAAATGGTTGAAATCTGAGGATGTGACAAGCAAGGAAGATGTGATACAGTTATTGATGTTAGAACATTTTAGAAATACTTTAAAACCAGCACTGAGGTATGAAATAATGAAACTAGGCATTAGAAATGTGATTGAGGCTGGACGTAAAGCGGATCAGCTTGCTGTTGCGTATGAGATGAGCAAAGGTGCTCATAGAGGTAAATTTAACCAGAGCTGGGTTAAGAAGTCCACCAACTCTTGGGGTGGTAAACAAGGTACAGCTAATCAAAACAGTTTCAAGAACTCAAATAACTTTCTGAAATCTAATGTTGGACATGTTCAAAGTCAGGCTGTAGAGTCACCTTTGTTTAGGAGTGATAAGGTCAGTAATGCCTCACATCAAAATGAGTCAGGAATCAAATGTTATAAGTGTGGTGATTTTGGACACTTAAGTATAAGTTGTAAGAAAAATCAGGTGCAACCCAAGTGTCTGCATTGTGGTAAAGTAGGTCACTAGGTCACAGGAAGTATCAATGTTATAGTTTGAAGAATTCCAAGGAAGCTGGATTGACTGTAACTAGGAAGGAACATGTAGAACAATTGTTAGCAAATGTATGTACAGGATCCAAGGTGTTACCTGCAGTAGAGTTTAAGCCATTTATCACCAAAGGTCAGACGAAGGTGGGTGAGGGACAAGGAAAGGAGATTGTGATACTAAGAGACACAGGAGCTAACCTGAGTCTTGTATGTAAAGGTATTGCAGAGTGGAGTGATGAGTCCTTTACTGGTGAAAATGTTGTTGTTAGGGGTGTGAGTTCTTCAGAGCTTGAAGTACCAGTACATTGTATGCGGCTTGAGAGTGGATTTGTCAAAGGAAATGTGAAAGTTGGAGTAAGTGAAGGATTGCCTGTGTCAGGAGTAGACATGCTATTAGGGAATGATTTGGCAGGCAATAAAGTTGTCCCTGAGCCTGAAATTGTGGAGAATCCTGAGGTTGACCAGGAAAGTGAAACCGTAGACCCAGAAGTACGTGAAGATGGTGAGAGACTTGAGGAGAGTGATTTATCCAGCATGTGTAATGACAAGGGCTAGTGCTAAAAGAGCGGAGGAAGATGAGGAGTGTGAGTTAGACCTAAGCTCATCCTGGCTTTGTGAACCTGGAGATGAAGCAGAGCAGGTGGAAGGGAAGGAAATAGAGACTTTGCCAGACTTTGTTGTGAAAAAGGAGGACTTAACTGATGCATAAAGGAATGATGAAAGTCTGAAGGCGTTGTGGAGTGAGGCTGAGAGAGGAATTCTTGATGGAGATGTGGGATATTATGTGCAAGACCAAATTTTAATGAGAAAATGGAGACCTGCTGATAGCCCAGTATCTGATCATTGGATGATGAAGACCCAAATTGTTGTCCCTAAGAAGTACAGAAGTAAGATTTTGGAGTTGGCTCATGAAAGTAGTTGGTCAGGACATTTTGGTGTAAGAAAAACTTTGAGTAGAGTGACAGCACATTTTTATTGGCCAGGTGTAAAGATGAGTGTAACTAAGCATTGTAAGACTTGTCATACATGTCAGGTTGTTGGTAAACCTAACCAGAATATTGTAAAGGTACCACTGCACCCTATTCCTGTTGTAGATGAACCATTCAGCAGGATATGTATTGATGTAGGTCCTCTACCTCGTTCTAAGCGAGGCAATCAATATTTGCTAACTATTATGTGTATGTCAACAAGGTTTCCAGAGGCAATTCCTTTGAGAAGTATCCATACTAAAGTGATTGTGAGGGAGTTGGTGAAATTTTTCTCATGGGTTGGACTCCCGAGAGTAATTCAGTCAGATCAGGGCAGTAATTTCACTTCAAAGTTGTTTGGTCAGGTGTTGAAAGAGTTGAGGATTAAGCAGCAGCTATCGAATGCCTACCACCTGCAGTCGCAGGGATGTGTGGAAAGGTTTCACCAAACTCTAAAGAAGACTTTAAAAATATACTGTACTGAAATGGATAAGGATTGGGATGAGGCAGTGCCACTAGCTTTGTTTGCCATAAGAGATGCTGTACAGGAGTCCACTGGCTTCAGTCCATTTGAACTTGTGTATGGACATGAGGTCAGGGGACCTCTGCGTATGTTGAAGGAGAAGTGGTTGGGAAATCATGATGTGCCAAATATGCTGGATTATGTTGCTATGTTTAAGGAGAGATTGTTGAGAGCTAGAGAGATTGCCTGTGAGAATTTAAAGGAGTCACAGACTAATATGAAGACCTGGTATGATAAGAAGGCACGAGATAGAAGTTTTCAGCCTGGTGATAAGGTGCTGGTGTTGTTTCCATTGCAGGATAATCCTTTGAAAGCAAAATATTGTGGGCCTTGGGCCATTAAGGAGAAAGTCAGTGGTGTAAATTACATAGTCAGAACCCCAGGGAGACAGAAGGGAACTCAATTGTGTCATGTAAATATGATCAAGCCATACTATGGTAGGGAAGAAGTATTGGATGTAAATGATGAAGTAAATTGTGGTAATGTTGTGAAGGTGGAGAAGAGTGATGGTGAAGATGATGACTTGATGAATTGTGAAGGTCAGAGTTTGGAAAATTAAGTCATATTAAATAATTTGGATGATAAGTTGAAGCATTTAGATAAGGATAAGAAAGGAGAGGTAAAAAGAATTGTTAACAAGTTT
>JAGKTI010027076.1:0-13374 GCA_018397915.1 Birgus latro | reverse complement strand
GTAGGCAAGACCATTGGAGATACTAAATACAGCTTAGATAACAAAGAAATTAGTAAATCGGAATGCGAGAGAGATCTAGGAGTCAAGGTTAGTAACGACCTCAAACCAAGGCAACAGTCAATTAATGCGAGAAATAAAGCAAATAGGGTCCTAGGATTTATTTCGAGAAGCGTGAGCAATAGGTCATCAAAAGTAATACTGCAATTATCTAGCATTAGTAAGGCCACATTTAGACTACGCAGTACAATTTTGTCCTTACTATAGAATGGATATTAACTCGTTAGAAAATGTACAGAGAAGAATGACAAAACTGATACATGATGTTCGAAACCTGTCATACGAAGACAGACTGAAAAGACTAAATCTGCACTCACTAGAGAGACATAGAGTATGGGGAGACGTAATTGAGGTGTTTATAAGTGGATGAAGGGTATAAACAAGGGAGATATCAGCAAGGTACTTAAAGTGAGCATACAGGATAGAACTAGAAGTAATGGTTTCAAACTAGAAAAATTCCGTTTCAGTAAGGAAATAGGTAGAAACTGGTTTGGTAATAGAGTGGTAGATGAATGGAATAAGCTTCCTAGTAAAGTAGTTGCTGCCCCTTCCATTGTGAGTTTCAAGCATAGGCTAAATAAGTATATGACAAATGAGAGGTGGGTATAGAAAAAGGAAAAAAATCTTATAACCAATACTAATTCATACTTTTTCCTTTTCAGGTTACACTATGATAGTCTCTGTTCTCCTTTCACACTTTCCTATAAAATGTCCACGCCAGTTTTTCTATGCTGCGTGGTGTTCTTTCTGACTTTTTCCTGCCGGCTTCGGCTGGAGGGTTTGGAGGGCGGGGAGGAGCCTTCTTCTTTGCTGTCCTTATCTCATCCTAGTATTTCAGCCACTCTTCTATAGGAGCTGCCTGAAACGGGCCAACCGGCCTACTGCAGTTATACTCTCTTCTTATGTTCTATGTTCTTATCTTGTATGCTCACTTTAAGCACCTTGCTAATACCTCCTAATGTAGCCAGTAGGTCACACCGAGCATGTAAAATGGTATCTTATTAAGCAACATAATCAAAACCAAAGCAGTATATACACACGTCGGGTTTTCGTTCATGATGAAAATTAAGTCTACGTTTTGTTATGAAAATGTCTTCCAAAGCCTCTTTTCCAAACAAAATCTGACAACCTCTGACCCCTTGTGTTTCTCTTCCTCCCCCATCCTCACCTACCCTGCTACCATCGCCTCCACCCTTACCATTCCCCCTCACCATGAGGCTTGGCTGCAATTCACGAGGCCCTCCAGAACCCCCATCATTTTCTACCCCTCCTTGCTCTCCGGAACCCTTTCCTCCTGCTTACTTCCTCCCACCCCACCACGACACGGTGTGCATAGGTAACCTCTCCACCACCACCCTGACCCTACCAAAAGGGCAAGTCGTGAGGGAAATGGAGGAGGCCGAGCCCTGCACATACCCCCGGGCCCCCACCCTCCTGCCTCCCCACCTCTCTCCTCACCAAGCAGACAGCCTATGCCACCTACTCCTGGACTTTCAGGACCTGTTTGCGTCAGGACCAACCGACATAGGCCACACCACCGTCCTGACCCACGAGATCCACACCGAAGGACCACCGATCCGCCAACCATCTCTGCTGAAAAAAAAAAAAAACAACGAGTTGAGGAGGACTGGCAGGTCCAGGACATGTTAGATGCCAGCGTCATCTCACGTTCCACCAGCCCGTGGTCCTCTCCTGTCGCACTAGTAAAAAAAAAGGGCGGGTCAATGAGGTTTTGTGTGGACTACAGATGCTTAAACGACCTCACTCTCAAAGACGCCACACCCGACACGTATAGATGACTCCCTGGACTCCCTATATGGTGCGTCCTGGTTCTCCACCTTAGACCTCCAGTCAGGGTATTGGCAGGTTCCACTAAACCCCACCAGCAGAGAAAAGACTGCCTTCTCCACCAGCAACGGGAGAACTATGAATTCAACATCCTGTCCTTAGGACTCTGTAACGCCCCTGCCACCTTCTCGCACCTTATGGAATCCGTCCTGAGTGGCCTCACATGGGAAATTGCCTGGCCTACTTGGACAATGTCATCGTCTTTAGCAGGACCTGGGCTGACCACCTCCACCGCCTCAAGCAGGTTTTCCAACGGATCAGGCAGGCCGGGTTAAAACTAAAACCGTTGAAGTGCTTCCTGGCGGCACGCTCTGTCACCTTCCTGGGACATATTATCTTTCAGGAAGGGATTGCCCCTGATCCAGACAAGCTCCGCGCTGTCGCGGACCTCCCCCTCCCGAAAAACGTAACAGAAGTCCGAGCTTTCCTGGAAATTATCTCCTACTACCGAAGGTTTGTGAAAGGATTCACCGACGTTGCAAAGCCACTCCACGACCTGATTAAAAAAGGAGAACCCTTTTCGTGGAGAGAAGACAGGGTCACTGCCTTCAACACCTTGGAAAATAAGCTGATTACAGCCTCTGTCGTCACCTTCCCAGATTACAACCTGCCATTTCATCTATACAGACGTATCCCTCATCACGATAGGTGCCGTCCTAGCACAGGTACAGGAAGGACGAGAGCACATTATCGCATGCGCCAGCCGGACTCTCCACCAAGCGGAGAAAGACTACACTGCCACCAAGCACGAATGCCTCAGAATCATCTGGGACCTAGAACACTTCAGGGCCTACCTCTCTGGCACAAAGGTCACCATCATCACCGACCACCAGTCACTCCAGTGGCTGCAACAATTGAACATCCGTAATGCACAAATCATCAGGTGGAGAGAAACCTTAGAAGATTTCCACTACGAGATTTCCTATCGCCCAGGGAAACTCCACACCAACGCTGAAGCCGTGTCATGGCTCCTCATCCAGGCCCTTCACCTTACGTCTGAACTGATCCAACAATGGCAGGATCAAGATCGACCAGACTGGATACCCGCCCACATCTTTTCAACCAACAGGGCGACCACCTCTTCACACAAACAGGCCACATCGTGCTCGACCCCACTACAGCCCTGGACACCTTGATCCATCTCCATTCAGACAACGGAATCCACCTGGGCACGAAGAAATTACTGCAAGTGTTTTGAGATATTTATTGGATGACCAGCCCCTCCACCTGGGCCCAACAAGTAGTCCAAGCAAGCTGCGCCTGTGCCCTTAGAAAGGACATCACCCGCACATCTGATCCCACGGGCAAAATCATAACTCACAAACCCTGGCAACACTATCACCAACCGTACCAAGTCACTATTGACTACAACAACACTCCACGTACATATCGTAACCAATACATCAGACTGTACGCCCCATAAACAGTGCCACATGCTTCCCCACCTACGTCCCCCAGCCTCACAGCTGCATCATCCCTCTCTTCCCATACCTCATCCGCCGATTCCTATTCCCTTTACCTTACCCCCTCCCCCTCTTCCACATCGTCGTGCCTCCCCTCCTCCTCACCTACTCCATCTTCACCCCGCTCGTCCCCCCCCCCCTCCCCCCTCCCCCACCCCCCCATCACCTCACTCGCACACTCATGCTACCTCTCCTGACTCGCATTCCACAAGCATTGATCCGCCACCCTCACTCAAACCACCTCCGGAATAAACTGCGCCCTCCCCTCCATGCCACATTCCCCCAGCTCAACCCTCTCCCACCCCTGCCACCCCACCAATTCCACCTTCCCCACCACCCCCAGCCACCCGCAACAAACGATCCACACCCCCCCCCCCCCCCCCCCCCCCCCCCCCCCCCCCCATGCCCACACTCACCACCTCCATCACCCGTTCTGGGCGAATCTCGCATCCACCCCAACGATACAACACCATCCCCTCCCCCTCACCGCCCACCACCCCGACACCACCCAACACCAACCGAGTAATGCTCCACATTCATCAGGCCCTACCGGCAACCCAGCCACCTGCACTCCCAAGGGATTTCACCACCGCCAACCACCGGCATAAAACGCCAGCCCTCCCGTCAGTGGCCAGCATACAGCCACAGACCACCGACACCGCACCACC
Organism: Birgus latro; assembly: GCA_018397915.1. Classification (NCBI taxonomy): domain Eukaryota; kingdom Metazoa; phylum Arthropoda; class Malacostraca; order Decapoda; family Coenobitidae; genus Birgus; species Birgus latro. The sequence goes on along the minus strand of JAGKTI010027076.1, from coordinate 9,338 downwards.
ATCCCCAACCATGAAGATCCGCCCTGTCACCTGGATCCCCAACACAGGCAAGAAAAGGCGCGTTCGCGGGACATTTCACCTGTGGCACGCACCTTCAGGAGTCACCCCAACCCTCCACACTGTACATCACCGTCAGCCCAGACCACCAGCTGGACTACTTAACCACCCACTGGACATCCCTCCTGCAACACCTCACACCTCAACACCAAACCACCACCACCTATACATACCATCTCCAGGCACGGGGACGTGAATTGATTTACATCGACGGTTGTGAAATGCAGGATATAAGTAAAACACAGAATAGCGAAGCTCCCCTTCAACCTCACCTGGGCCAGACACCGACCCCAGGAGGAGATACCCAGGGAGCAGAAGTGAGCGGCGCGCGCTCTGCTCAAAACGGGCACACCTGTACCTCTCCCGCGCACCCCTCTCACGCTCAGGTAAGCCACCGTGCAGGTACCAGTAACAGTGCATTACACTTCCACCATACCAGCCATCACCAGGTTCAGGGTGGGGCTACTCCTACAGCCCCAGACAGCATTCTGGAGTCGGTCACTAGCCACCCACCTGCTGCTTCCCTCCCTCAGACATACCGGATGATGGCCACCTTGCTGCATACGGGGAGGAGACGGCCAACTGCTGCCCTCGCTATAACTCCATAAAAGGAGGTAGAGTGACAGCCACCTTGCCGCATGTGCTCACACCGGGTGACGGCCACCTAGCCACACACGGGGAGGAGACGACCAACAGCCGCCCTCGCTCTACTCCATAAAAGGAGGTATAGTGACAGCCACCTTGCCGCACTCTTTCACACCGGGTGATGGCCACCTTGCCGCACTCTTTCACACCGGGTGACGGCCACCTTGCCGCACTCTTTCACACCGGGTGACGGCCACCTAGCCGCACACGGGGAGGACACGGCTCCGAGCCGCCCTTGCTCTAACTCCATAAAAGGAGGTATAGTGACGGCCACCTCGCCGCATTCACTCTCACCGAGTGTCGGTCACCTAGCCACACATGGGGAGGACACGACCAAGAGCCACCCTCGCTCTAACTACATAAAAGGAGGGATAGTGGAGGGATAGTGAAGGCCACCTCACTGCACTTACACACACAGGGTGACGGCAATCTAGCCACACACGGGGAGGAGTCGGTCACTAGCCGCCCTTGCTCTAACTCCATAAAGGGAGGGAAGGTGACGGCCACCTCGCCGGTCACTAGCCGCCCTTGCTCTAACTCCATAAAGGGAGGGAAGGTGACGGCCACCTCGCCGCACCTAGGAGACGGCCACGCCCTTGCTCTAACTCCATAAAGGGAGGGAAGGTGACGGCCACCTCGCCGCACCTAGGAGACGGCCACCCTGCCGCTCCACTAAAAGAAGGGGCACAAGAAAGTGCCCTCACACTCTCTCCCCACTGAGACGTCCTCACCCTCGACCAGCAGCTGGAGGAGGCCTGGCAAGAACCCTTGGTTTCGGTAGTCCTAGCCCTCTCCCTCGACCCCCAGCGATCCCAGCCCCTGTCGGACTCTGTCGCACCAAGCTGCCGCAACCCAGACCTGACGGAGGCCTAGCGACGAGACCACAGCCCTGGAACCAGTCAACCACGTCTCTAGGACCCTGGGACGCACCAAGCTGCCGCAACCCAGACCTGACGGAGGCCCAGCAACGACACCACAGCCCTGGAACCAGTCAACCACGTCTCTAGGACCCCGGGACGAGACCTCTCGACCTCTCCAGCCCCAAGCGACGCCCCCGGAGTAAGCATAGGCAAACACATTTCCTGGCCCTGTTCTGGCCCAGCCCCTAAGCCGGGGCCCCCCCTCTCCCCCCCATACTCCTGTGGAAGAGCCCACTCTTTCCTGCACGGCCCTCTGATAACTCCCGGACAGACGAGACTACGGGTCGGCCTCCAGTCAGCCACCGGAAGTCCTGACGACCCGGGGCATCCTGACGCAGGCCGCCAACCAGCCCCAGCCCTCTCCTGCCCCCAAGTTCCCTGGTTCTGTCTATCTCTGTGTGTTATAACTATTTTCCTGTAAAGTGTGTATTCATGTTGTGTCAGAGTTGTAAGTTGTTGGTATTATACGTATAAGGTTGTTGCCCTGCCTTTTTGTGCCCTGTTCCCTCTGATTGCCTTAATAGAGCCCAACCCGGTCTAGAAAGAGAACTCCGTTCCAGGCTCCGTGTATAAGGGATGAGAAGTCGCACCCAAAAACACGCAGCATAACACTATGTAATGGTCAATGTTGTGTTTGTCTCTGGGAATATACTCTGAATATATGTTTGTCAGTGGCTACTGCCTTGTTTTTGTGTCCTGTCCTCTCCCTGATATACCAACCCGGTCTTGAAAAAGAACCCACTGTAAGTCTGCGTATTTGGGGAGCGAGAAGTCGACCCTCAAAAAGGCGACAGGTAAAAACACCTGCCTCTCGCATACGCATCTTAGGGACAAGTACTTGGCCCTCAAATACGTAGCATAACAGAGGGCAATGTTGGAAACTTCCTGTTTTGTTGTTTCCAGATGACACTATTGATTTGTGAAGATGAAGGGGAACTGCAAGGCTTCATGAATGAGTCTGGGAAAGTGTAAGAAATGGAACCTACAGCTGAATGTTGGGAAGAGTAAAATTATGATCTTCAAGAGACATGAAGTCACTGAGTGCATGGTGAGGATGGATGATGAGGAAATGGAAAATGTGAATGCATTTAAGTACTTGGGTAGTGTGATGAGTAAGAATGGAAGTTTAGAGGATAAAGAGTTTGAAAGGGTATAACAGGGAAGAAAGGTTGCTGGTTCTATAAAAGCAGTGATAAGAAATTGGGAAGTGAGCATGGAAGGAAAGAAGTAACTGCATGACAGTATTATGATGCCAACTCTAACGTATGGAAGTGAATCTTGGACCATGTTGGAAGGACGTAAGTTGAGTGACAGCAGTTGAAATGAGTTATTTGGGAAGAACATGTGGACTGACAAATAAGGAAGTGAAGTAGCGTTGTGGTGTAGATGTGGATGTGATAGGATGCGTTAGGAGAAACTGACAAATAAGGAAGTGAAGTAGAGTTGTGGTGTAGATGTGGATGTGATAGAAAGCGTTAGGAGAAATACACTGAGGTGGTTTTGCCACGCATAGGATGGAGAGTGAGAGACTAAAGAGGAGAGCATATGACAGTGAGGTGGATGGGGGAGGGAGAGGAAGGGGAAGACTAAGGATGAGATGGAGGGATGAAGTGGAGAGGTGTATGACAGGGGGTATGAGCTGGGGGGGTGGAATCAGGAAAATAGCATGGGACAGGGTGACATGGAGGCGATTTGCATGTGGTCACCCCTTACGGGATTAAGGCGTCTGACTATAGACAGACAGATCGATATACAGAGTTTGCGAGAGGCCTTTGCTTTGATGTTTTGTGTTGACAGTAGGCCAAGTGTTTTGCTTCATTTTTGAAGGCTCCAACATGCTTGCATGCATCAGCCTTGGTCATCTAATGGCACCTCTCCATGCTGCTAGATCTCTGGCAGCTTCCTTAATTAGTTCCTCATCCCTGAGGTCACACTCAATGACCTCATCCCAGGTCTTTCTCGGTCTACCTCTTGCTACCCTACCCCCATCATTAAAACTTCTCACTTTCCGCACCCAATTATCATCCCCCACCCTCTCCATATGCCCAGACCATCTCAATCTACCCCTCCCCATCACACCAATACACTCCAATCCCATCCTACTTCTTAACTCTTCCATCGTAAACCTAGCCTGCCCAGGCCTTGCACTCAAGGATGCACTGCACATCCACCAAATCATTGTCATTTCTGTACGTTTTGGCCTGCAGATATCCTCTTCCTTTACTGCTCAGGTCTCGCTACCATACAGCATTACACTCCTAACACATGCCGCATACAAAGATCCCTTAGCACAAAGGAAGAGCCCTCTCAACATTAGGAAAGACAACAGCTCCCTAATCTTCTTAAAACCAATCATCACTCTAGCCATGGAGCTAGTTTCAGCCCCACCTCCATCACATAACATGTCTCCCAAATAATAAAACTCTTCCACACACTCAAGAGACTCACCAGCAAGTTCGATCCTTTCACTCCTGCCAATCTCCACATGCTCTCCCCGACACTCCGCACACACGAAATCAGCGTTTTTTCACAGTCTACCTCTAATACCACTACATCTCTTAAGCACCCACTTATCACAAACACTGCACAAGATGAAATTAATTCCCATGTTGTGGCAAATTGCACATGGCCACTCCCCCATTCTTTGACGGTACTGCCCCCAGCCCTATATACCATGACTTTTCTTACCCGTCTCCGCCCCATAGAGGCTCAGGGACGGGTATTGTTTTTACTTGGTTGGTCTGTTTGTTTGTTTGCCAGTCTTTTGAACAACTTTACGCATAAACTACAGGTGCTATTGTTTTACTAAAATTACAGAGATGATGGGCTATGATCTTCTGATCACCTGATTAAATTTTGGGCCAAATTGGGCAAAGGCCCAAGCTGTAGGACCCCAAAATGTATAAAAATGGGGAGGCATTTTTTTTTTTTTTGCCATAACTCCTCACGGAGATGTTATATCGACAGGAAACCAAAACCTAGAGGTGCATCTTTCAAATCTACATCCTACAACATGCCTCATTACATCAGGGGGGTCACCCCCCAGTTAGCAGTAGGGGGAGTCAGCGTTAGGTGGGTCGGGCCTAAAATTCCAATGGGCATAAAATCGTCAATTTTCACCCAATCGGCTCCGAATTTGATATGTGACATCTTTGACTAGATATCCTGTTGTGTTTATACATCAGTACTAAAATGACTGCCGAGGATGGGTTTGCTCTGCTTTGGCACCACTTTTTGTTTTATCTGCATTTACCCTTAAGCCCCTGTGCCCCATATCATATTTCCATTTCCTAAATCTTCTGCCTCCCTTTCATTCTCTGCAATCAGTACCAAAAGCCCTTGTGCCCCACACCATATTTCCATCCTAAACCTTCTGCTTCCCTTTCATTCTCTGCAATCAATACCAAATCATCAGCACAGAACATCTCCCATGGGAGTCACGTAAGAGGGCTTCAAGTACCAGAATAAACAATAAGGGGCTCAAGACTGACCCCTGATGCACACCAGCATTCATGGAAAACTCCTCACACAAAACTCCAGTCACCCTTATCTGGGAGTGAGCACCCACATACAAGGCCATAACCAACCTAACCAGCCACCCCTCGATCCCAAGCTTTCTCATTGCCCACTTCGCCACCTCTCCAGGGATTCTGTCAAAGGCCTTCTCCAAATCAACAAAAAGTACAGTTCCCTCTTTTTTCCTAGATATTTTTCCTGAAACAGTCAAACAATGAATATGGCATCAATGATCCCTTTGTCTGGCATAAATCCAACATGCATCTCATCAATATTCACTCTTTCTCCAATCATACCTTCTAGAACTCTCACCACTACCTTCATTATCTGGTCCAAAAGCCTCTATGATTTCCTCTTTCCAGGGCATCACCCTTCCCCTTGTAAACATTTACAAATACACTCTCCAATCATCTGAACAACACACTCATATATAATCACATTTATCAAATCAAGTCCATTCGTTTCTGAGGGCTCCAACATGCTTGCATGAGTCAGCCTTGGTCACCTAATGGCAGTTCTCCATGCTGCTCGATCTCTGGCAACTTCCCTATTCAGTTCCTTATCCCTGAGGTTGCAGTCAATGACCTCATCCCAGGTCTTTTCCGGTCTAACTCTAGCAACGCCACCCCTAACATTATCACTTTTCACTTTCTGCACCCAATTATCATCCCCCATCCTCTCCACATGCCCAAACCATCTCAACCGACCTCTCCTTATCACACCACCAATACACTCCAGTCCCAGACTACCCCTCATCTCTTCCATCATAAACCTAGCCCTCCCAGGCCTCACACTCAGGGATGCAATGCTCAAGCGTGTATCTAAAATATGTCTTTGAAATTTATGATGCCTTTGCAGTGAAAATGAGTGGTAAAAAGAGGGAAACTTCAGGATGTGTTTGAGACTTATGGTGTCAGAAGCAAAGAGGCTGAATTAGCTGGCAAAGCAGTCATTTGTCCTGGTTCAAGCCAGTGATTTAGTACTGTTGATGGTGGCATGATAGTTGTTGAGTTATGGAGTGCTGTGAAACTATTGTTAGGATACTGAAACACTCACAATTAATATCTATGCTTTTTTAAATGTGTAAAGAAAATTATCTGAACCCCTGCTTATATGGGACTAGTTAATTCTTCACTTTTTTTTTTAAAGAAAATTTTGAGAGCGAGTTCCCACAAATGGCAATAATCTTTACAAAACATATGCAGTTTTCAAGTTGGTACTTAAGTATCTACGAGTATCTATGTATAGCCAGATGCCATAATCCCGTAAAGGGTGGCCGTTAGTCTTAGAGTTGTTTTACCAGGAGGGGCACTAACCCTCCACCAACCCACCTGTTGACATGTAGGGAACATGTATAGGTTGGTTATATGGTTACCACCCAGCATCTTAATGGTTTCCTGGCTTACAGGAAACCATTAGGCTTGTCACTCAATGTAAAGCCACCTGAAAAGGAAAGAAGAGTAATAGAAAGCGACAGAAAAGATGGGAGAAATCGGAAGAGGGGATAGCAGACACAGAAAAAGAATGATAAAGGTGAAGGAATAAGTAGGCAGCACTACATCAAGTGAGCGGATGTTGGTTGCCACCACTTACCTGATGGAGCCTGTTCTGAGACAAAAAGGTCAAAAGGCCATTGTACATGGTAATTCTGGACAAACAATGTCAGTGGCTCGATACACTCAGGCATTTAATTAGTCAAAACTAAACTTTTTCATTCAACTGAAGGATTAACAAGCAACCAGTCAATCAAAAAGTACCTTGTTAAACACTTTTGATGCTATGGATGCAATCTGGCATTTTCTTTTGGTCACAAGCAATTTTATCTAAGAAATATCCAATCAGTCAACATGTTATCAAGAGATCAACAGTCTGCTGTGAGAAGCTGGTACACCTTGGGTCCTTTCTTGAGTAGGTAGCCTTGATGGTTGAGGCTGGCCAGGAAGTCTCCAAAGTCGCGGACCTGAATATTAATCTGCCGGGCCAGCTGTCTCATTTCATCCACACTGAATGTTGACTTGTAGCAATTTTCCGATAAACGTTGGAGAGCTGACACAAACTTCTTCATCTGAGCCTTATTGCTGGTACCAGAACCGTGCTGAGACTTCTGGAAATCAATTAGACCAAATTCATCTGAGAAAGTGTCGGTCATGGATGCACGCATGATTTCCACGACATCCCTTGCATCACTTTCACTCGCCTCCTCACGCAGTTCACATCGTGCCCGGGCCTCAGTAAGCCTTATAAGGGACTGGAGCTGCCGAGTCGTAATAGGCGCAGCATTAGTATTCTGGTGACATTGCCGAAGTTCCAAGTAAAAATGTTGAAGTACCTTGGCTGCAGCAGTGCTCAAAGTAGGACTTACATACTTCCTGGCATAACAGATGTATTTACGCAGCAGCTGGTGGGGAAGGGGATCCAGCAATTCATCCCCACGTAACTTCAGACGTTCACTCAATGGTCTTTCTCCATCCAAGCTAGTGAATGAGCGGTTGAAATCCTCCTTCCTGATCTTGGTTAGTGAGGTGTTAACAGCTCTGTTTCCTGTGCCACTGTGGAGAGCCATCACATGTTCTGAAAGAAGGCAATCCAGCTCCTCATCAGGCTTGTCCAGAAGTATGAAGACGAGGTCAAAACGTGTCAGGAGTGGTGCTTTCATCTTCAAGTTTTCAGCAACAGTTTTAGCTTTGTTATAATGTCCTCCAGCTGGATTTGCTGCAGCTAAGATGGATGTACGAGCAGGAAGGGAGCAGACAATCCCAGCTTTTGCTATGCTGATACACTGCTGTTCCATGGCTTCCAGTAGTGCCTGATGCTGGCTAGTCATCTTGTCAAACTCATCTATACAACAGGCCCCTTGATCCGAAAGTACAAGGGCCCCACCCTCCAGAGCATAGTCTCCTGAACTGCCCTCACGACAGAGGGTAACGGTGAGGCCAGAGGTAGTAGTAGTGTTGCCACAGACATAAACACCTGAAAGGAAATGAGAGACAAAAATGAATGTAACTCCATTATAAAAACACCTAGCAAGACTGTGATGCAGTCAATGCCCCTCCAAACTTTAGCTGTTCCTGCTGAGTAACCCCAGTCTGGCTGGTCAAGCAGACCCATCAACCACAGATAAACAACCACCCCTGTATGGTTGTCCCATGCAATGAACCAGTGTTCCCTTGCAGTGGACAATGCCTCACCTCAGCAGTGCAGAAGAGTTTGGAGGTTTGGTTCCTGGATGGACACTGCATCTATGTCTCTACCCAGTTAACAGGGACACCATAAAGGGTTCCACATCACCCAATTATTTGGTTATATGGTTACCATCCAGCACTGTAAATGGTTCCTGGATTACAGAAAACCATCAGACTAGTCACTCATTGTAGAGCCACATGAGGTGGAAAGAGTAATAAAAAATTATCAAATTCTCCAATTACTCTCCTCCCCTGAAGTGATCCATCTTTAACCATACACCTACTTTTGCTGATATGGAGAGATGGCACACTGGGCAATAAGGAAGCTGTAAATTTTGCAGTGTATTATTGTACATTACATTAAATTGGATCAAATTACAACAGTCTTAACTTACATTAGTTTTGACTGAGTTGATTTGATCAGGTTATCTTATGTCAAAAAAGGCAAGTTAATGTTAAACTAGGTCAAGACTAACTTGCTTAGACTTGGTTAGGTTAGAATACTGACCTCTAGGTGCAACATTTGCACAGGCCTGAAGCATCTGACTTTTTCCAAGGCCTGGGTCACCAACCACCAGAATATGGGGATCCCCACGGACAGATATGCCTCCCCCACTCTTTGTGCATCCACCAAACAGGCACAAGATCAGCCCAGCTTTAACCATCTCATGCCCATAGATTGATGGACACAGGGACCCAACTAAGAGCTTGAACAGATTGGGCTGTGCTTGGATCTCCTGTTGACAGATTTAAAGAATTCATACCTCTGGATTAATAGAATCATCAACTGACCTCTCTCACATATGCTTTTTTTTTTTACCTCTGCTAATGAGTGTAAGACAATGAGCGACAATGAGAGAGGGAGAAAGTGACAGTGGCTGTGGGAAAATAAGTGATGGTTTGGTAATGAATGCAAATCAGCGAGAGTTAATGAGGGAGTGAGTGAGGAGCATGTGTGAGACTTAATAAATGAGTAAGAATGTGAAAAGTGAGTAAATATTGTGGGACTTAATAAATG
>JAGKTI010027075.1:0-13374 GCA_018397915.1 Birgus latro | reverse complement strand
GAGCAGCGTGGAGAGCCGCCATTAGGTGACCAAGGCCGACACATGCAAGCATGTTGGAGCCTTCAAAAACAAAACGAAACGAAACAAAATAGAATTAACAAGAAATGTTTATTTATGGGTAATGCATCACAGTATCTGTGGTTCATAGGCTATGCAATTACCATTAAATGTCATTTTTAGGAAGGTGTCAAGAATTAGCAGGTTTCAGGAGTTAGTGAGGGGGTTTGGAACGTAACCCTCGCTAATTTGGGGGATTACTGTACTGTATATATTTTAGTTTTATTATAAATAATTATATATATTCCATTCAGTAATACAGGCAAATTCAAAACTTCATAAAGTCACCTACTGCTAGTCAAAATAAATAAAGATATGACTGTAGTGGAAGGGTAACTAGAGATGATTTTCAACCCCTTGATTATGAAAAATATCACTCTGAACTTAAAAAATACACTCTAATGGTATCCAGAATAAAATGAAACTCATGCCATGGTATAAGTGGTTTCCATTTGCATTTGCTGAATTACAAATTTCAAAAAGTTTGCAGATTTGCAGTTGCGTTTGAGTCTGCGGATTTGCATTGCGGAAGTGAATTTCCATTTGTGATGCCCAGTTCTGCTACAAATATCCTCTTTCTTTGCTACCCAGGTCTCACTACTGTACAGAATTACACCCCAAACACATACTGCATACAAAGACCCCTTAGCACAGAGGGAGAGACCTCTCAAAGTCACAGAGGCAGCAGCTCACCATCAAATGAAAATAAATCATTTACAGTAATCTTCCCACTATCCGACGCAATAGAGCCAAACGCATGACCGGAAAGTGGTCTTGTCCGGATAGTGGCCCTGAAGCTCCAGCACTGGTCATTCATGTCCCTAACGTAACCTAACCTAATCAAATCAGAAAACCACCTACCTACCTACCTCCCTGCCGGACATGCATAGCACTTATTTAAGTCCCCTTTCACATAAATAATGCACACAAAGCATGAATTAACTGAATTTTAACCAAAAAATGATGATTTAGAGGTCAGTAAGGCATAGGTGCTCACAACTTGCCAGCAAGTGTAAGTATCAGACATGGAAATCCCTATGAAAATCACCCTTTCTCACACCGTATGCATTAAATAATGGACACAAAGCATGAATTCATTGAATTTTAACCCAAAAATGATGATTTTGAGGTAAGTAAGGCATAGATGTTCATGAGTTGGCAGCCTTGTGTAAATAAGTATCGGACATGGCAATCACTATGAAAATGATCATTTCTCACATCTTATGCACTAAAATATGGGATACAAAGCATCATATAAGTAAACTGTTACCAGAAAAAGAGTTAGGTATGGCAAAAGTGTTCACTGTTCACCAACTGCACTGGACATTCTTGACCCTAACCTAACCTAACCTAAATCAGAAAACCACCTACCTGCCTCCCTATCAGACATGCATAGCACTTATTTAAGACCCTATTCACATAAATAATTGGCACAAAGCATGAATTAATCGAATTTTAACCCAAAAATGATAATTTTGAGGTGAGTAAGGCAGGGGTGTTCGCCAGCTGACTACATAATGAACGTAAGGAAGAGACATGAGTATTACTGAGAAAATCACCTTTTCACAGCCTATGCACTCAAATATGGTACACAAAGTATGAAGTAAATAAAATGTAACCAGAAAAATTATGATTTAGAGGTGTGTAGGGCAAAAATGTTCACCAGTTGACTAGATAGTGAACGTATGTAAGAGACATGGTAATCACTGAGAAAATCATCTCTTTCACAGCCTGTGCACTCAAATATGGGACACAAAGCATGAAATAAATAAAATGTAACTAGAGAATGAGGATTTAGAAGTGATTATGGAAAATATTTAGCAGTTGACAATGTTTACTTACATGTCCATGATTGTTGTTTACTCCTTGTTTACCCCCACCTCTAAGGTTTTTACAGTGGTCATAATTGCTCTTGAAGCATGTCCAGCAATCCAGTGTTTAACTATGCTTAATCCTTAGCACTGTGGCTTATGATTATTTAAACAAGAACGAAAATACAGCAAACGATCGGACAGCCGTCCACTGTTCACGGGAGTTGAGACAGAACAAAGAGGAGGGGGATAGGGCGGGGAGGGAGCTGGTCGGCGCGCGCGCGGGAAATTCAAACTGACGCGGTCAGAAAAAATCAGATTTTTTATTTATTTATTTTTTTTGTGCAATTTTGGGGTTTCGGATATCAGCTTACGATGTCCAAACAGTGAGGTCACCAGATAGTGGTCGTCCGGATAGTAGAGAGATTACTGTATACCATACCAGCATATTTCTCTAATGTGAAATATACTGTGAAATAAACTGTACTTATGCCCAATGCTCCATATAACAACTTTTTTATTTGATTGCTCCTTTCAATATTTCTCATATTAATAATTTTATATGTATATGTACACACATACACACAAACACACACACACACAATGAAAAAATAGGATAAATATGCCATTTCCAGTGGAGTTCAATGTGGTAGGAATAGTTTATTGTTGTCATAGTCGATCACCCAGTTGAGTCTAAATTGGTAGGTGTAATTGGTCATTGTAACTGAGAGGAATAGTTTGTTGTTCTTATGGTCGATTAGGTAGCATCCAGCTGAGTCCAAATTGGTAGGTATGATTGGTTTTTGTTGTAGTCGGTCTTAATCTGCTACAGAGCCAGGGGGGATCCCGTGAGCACTCTCTGCTCATTGATGGCCCTGGGATACTATTGTATCCAATGTAGAATCAAATATTTCTCTTGTAAGTCTGCATATTTCTCCTTTCAGGTGTCTGAAGGAGTTATAGTGACGATACATTTTTCTTTAATGACTTTAAATAATTCTGTTTTGAAAAATCCTTGACTGAGGAATCTTCTTGCGATCTGTTGGATTCTTGCAAGTCTTCCAAATCTGTACTCGCCTTTGCGACCCGTAGCAACTGAGACATGTATACACCATACAGTGGAACTCCACATATGTTTGCTGATAAATCTGGGAATGATACAATTTCAAAATTATAACTTTGTTTTCTATTGTGATATTAATTTCTAAAAAGCTTGCTCGGCAGTTGCAAATGTTTTCTTTATTTAATACTAATGCTTCTGGATATATTTCTTTTATCCTTTCATTCATTTCTCCACCACTGTTTAAGGATATTAGATCATCAATGCATTGTCTGGTTTTGTTAAATTTCTTCGCTACTGAATATTGAACTTTTGACGTTTGTTTCACCCACTTGAATTTATAACTATATAAGTATAGATCTGCCATGAATGGGGCTGGGTCTGATCCCACGTGTATTCCTATGCACTGTCTGAAGACCATATTTCCATAATTAAAAAAAAGTTTTCTATCAGGTAATCTGTCATATCTACAGTATTATCTGATCCTCTGAGAACGTCAAGTTTTTGCCGCCTCTTTTATTTACCCAGTATCCTTTGTGTTCACCTACTGCATTCAAATTCTTATTCAATCCTTGAAAAGCAACTTGCACTGTCCATTCCAATTTCTTTATTATATCCTCGTCTTTGACCTTCGTGCATGACATTGAAAAATCATGTGTTGTAAGGTTTCTTGCATTTCTTTTGTTTGATGGAATCAATATCCTTTCTGCACATTTCTGAGTTATCACACATCCACATATGGCTGATTCCTGTATAAAAATATAGTTTATAACAATATCTTTTGTGCATTTTTTTTTTTTAATGCAAGGAAGAAGAAAGCATATAATGAAGGGATGAGGAACAGGGGCAACAAAGAAGCTGAGAGACGGACGAGAGAGTTATATGTAGAGAGGAGGAGAGAGGTGAAAAGATTAGTAAAAGAGAGTAAGAAGAGAGTGGATGAGGAATTTGGAAGGAATTTGAGTGCAAAGTGGAGGGAATGTAAGAAAATGTTCTGGAAAGAGGTAAAGAGAGCTAGACAGGGTGCCAACGAAGTCAGTGAGGGTGTCAAAGATAAAAATGGTAGATTATTAGTGGAGAAGGGAGAAAAAGTAAACAGATGGAGAGAACACTTTAATGAACTGTTGAACATAGAGAATGAAAGTAATGCAAGTATAAGTGGCTGGGGAATGGCAGGGAGAAGGAGGGTTGTGAGAAGAGAGGAAGAAATCACCAGGATGGAAGTAGTGGAAGCAATGAAGAAAGTTAAAATGGGGAAAGCCCCAGGAATTGATGGAGTGTGTGGTGAAATGGTGAAGCATGGGGGACAGATAGTAATAGAATGGATGTGGAAGGTGTGCAGACTGGCTTGGGAGGAGGGTAGAGTCCCGGAGAATTGGAAGTCAGGTATAATTATTCCTCTGTACAAAGGAAAAGGGGAAAAAGCAGTGTGTGGTAATCATAGGGGCATTTGCCTTCTCAGTGTAATAGGAAAAGTATATGGTACGATACTTATTGACAGAGTTAGGGAAATTACTGAGGAATTAGTTGGAGAAGAACAAGGAGGTTTTAGGAAGGGAAGAAGTTGTGTAGACCAGATATTCATTCTTAGATCCTTAGTGGAAAAGTTTCTAGAGAAGGGCAAGAAGTTGTATGCAGCCTTCATGGATCTGGAGAAAGCATATGACAGGGTGGATAGACAAGGTTTGTGGAAGGTATTAAGAATATATGGAGTGGATGGGAAGTTGTTGAAGGCAGTGAAGAGTATGTATGAGGGTACTAAAGCTGCAGTGCGTGTGGATGGCAAACTGAGTGAATCTTTCCATTTGAAGGTTGGATTGAAACAAGGATGTGTCATGTCTCCATGGTTGTTCAATCTGTATATGGATGGGGTTATAAAAGAGATACAAGGTCGGGCAGTGGATGCTGAAGCGGCCCTAGTGAGAGAGGGCAGTGTTTGGAAACTCCCTGTACTGTTGTTTGCAGATGATACTGTGTTGTTGAGTGAAGATGAAGGGGAGCTGCAAGGCTTGTAGATGAGTCTGGGAGAGTGTATAAGAAACGGAATCTAAAGGTGAATGTGGGGAAGAGTAAAGTGATGATCTTCGAGAGAAGTGAAGCCAGTGAATGTACAGTGAGAATGGATGGGAAGGATATGGAGAATGTGAGTGAATTTAAGTACTTGGGCAATGTGATGAGTAAGGAGGGTGAAGTGCTCGAAAGGGTGCAGCAGGGAAGGAAGGTTGCTGGTTTGTTGGAAGCAGTGATAAGAAACAGGGAGGTGAGCATGGAAGTGAAAAAGTTGTTACATGACAGTATTGTGATACCAACTCTGACATATGGAAGGGAAGCTTGGACCCTGTTGGAAGGACAGAAGTCAAGAGTGAGAGCAGTGGAAATGAGTTATTTGAGAGGAGCATTTGGAGTCACATGGAGAGACAGACTAACAAATGAAGAAGTGAAGGAACGTTGTGGTGTGGTTGAGGACGTGATGGGAAGCGTTAGGAGAAACACGTTAAGGTGGTTTGGGTATGTGGAGCGGATGGAGAGTGAAAGACTGACGAGGAGAGTGTATGTGAGTGAGGTGGAGGGGGCGAGAGGGAGGGAGAGGCCGAGGATGAGATGGAGGGATGGAGTGGAGAGGTATATGAGAGAGTGGGGTGTGAGTTGGAAGCGTGGTAGTGAAATGGCATGGGACAGAGTGACATGGAGGTGATTTGTTTGTGGCCACCCCGTTCGGGATCAAGGCGTCTGGCAATAGACAGATAGATAGAAGAAGGAACCAAAGGCCATGGGCCCGCAAACTGTTCCTTCCAAGATAAAACAAAAACAATACAAAAGAGAGCCAAATTCAAGAATCGTTCATTTCGGGATGCCTGGATGCACTGCGTTTGAAAGACTGGAGATCATAGGAAGTAGGAAATACAGACAGAGGGAGACAGTTCCAGAGTTGACCTGTTGCATAAATGAAGAACTGGGAGTAATGGCTAACTCTTGCATTAGAGAGTTGGACAGGAAAGGGATGAGAGTTTATTGCTAGATGGGTGCTACGTGCCCATCGTAGACGTGAAGGATGCAAGCACACAGTTCAGAGGAACAGTGACCGTTCAAGTAGTGACAGAAAAGAGATAAAGATGCAACAGTGTGGCAAAGAGACTGAGGTTGAAATGAGCCAGTAAGAGGAGAGTTAATGAACGAAAAGCCTTTGACTCCACCATATTGAGAAGAGCTGTACGTGGGAAGCCTCCCCACACATGAGAGTTATACTCCACACAGGGGCGAATAAAACCGGTGTATAAAGTCAACAACTGTGCAGGGTTAACCCCCCCAGTCCCGACCGATTTTTTACGAAACACACCCTCAGAACCCGACCGATTTTCAACTTTTTTTTTTTTTGGCTCAAACCTCCGCTTTTGGTGAGAAACATCGAAAATTCATAAAGAAACCGCCCTCCTGAGCTTAAAAATGTTGATACAGGTGTCATTCAGCCTTAAGTTTTTCTTCTTTTTTAGGGTACCTGGCTAAAGAAAACGAACTATGGAAGGGTTAACTAATTCAAGCAACTTTAAATTACGTATTTATTTATTTATTTGGTATGAATTTATGTGTAGTACAAGCCTATATTGGTTTTCATACAATAATATAGGCAATATAAGCATTGTTCACTCACCCAAAACCCCAGCATATGGCACCTTCCTTTATGATATTACCACCTCACCACTTCTGTTTGTTTCTACCTCGAGCTTCTTTGTTTCTTTGTCCTCCACATCAGGAATCACTTTCACCACGAATTTCGTCGCTGGAGAGACTGTGGGGCAACATATCTTTACTGGCCAGGTTACTGCTAACAGGTGAATTGCCCAGTGTGAGGGGGAGGGGGGTAGGGGGGGTCAGGTGGGGTCAGGCAGTATCCCTACTTGACAGCAGGTAGAGGAAGGTCTCCCACATAGGCCTACCAAAAATCACCCGCGAATGTTGAAAAATGTGCACACGATGGGCCTTGCAATTGAGTGACGTACAATGCACGTCAGTGGGTCTGTCCGCGGAAAAAAGTTGTGACGTGCACCGTACGTTGGTGGGGCTCAGCGAGTTAAAGAAGGTTCAGAGTCAGCTTAGCACACCTAATCTCTTGGAAGCATATTTTACAAGAGATGTAATATGTTCTTTCCAAGATAAATTCTGAGTGAATGAAACCCCATGCATGTTCAAGGATAATGCAGGACCGAGCTGAACATTATTAAACATTAGTGGCTCAATCGGTAGAGAGGTGGCCTGCCGTCCTAACGGACCCAGGTTCAAATCCCCGCTGGGCCAGGGAAAGTTTTAAGGATTTGAATTTCATTAAATTAGTCATTACCTATCTACCAGAAGACCCGCCGACATGTTGTAAAAATACCCCCGCTAATACCAGTACACTAGTCCTGTATAAGACAGCCCTAGCATCCATTCAATATGGACGGTGGGTGTTAGTGCCGAAGTGATGACATGTAGAGGTGTATGGTATGTAGGAGGACTGCTGGGCCTTGATAGCAGGCTGTGAAGCCTATGCCCATAGTCGGATACATAAAAAAAAATGTTAAAAAAGAACTCCTGGGGAAGATTTTGTCAGGTTGATAGGTGTAAAAACTAAGTCTTTCATGCATTAAAAACAACAAGATTATTTATACCCCAGTCAGAGATACAAGCTAAGTCAGAAATTTGGTGTGCCATAGCCTTATCCCTTGTTTGTTGAAGTAACTGCTGAGATGGATGTTGTGGGAACCGAATGGAAACGGTGGAATCATCAGCATACGAGAGGATGGGGTTTGACGTACAGCTCAGAAGGTTATTGATGAATAAAAGGAAGAGAGTTGGTGATAGGACAGAGCCCTGAGGAACACCACTGTTGATAGATCTAGAAGAATGATGGCCGTCTACAACAGCGGCTACAGAATGACCAGAAAGGAAGCTAGAGATGAAGGCACAGATAGAAGGATAGAAACAATAAGAGGGCAGTCTGGAAATTAAAAATTTATGTCAGACTCGATCGAAAGCCTTCGAGATGTCAAGTGCAATGGCATATCTTTCACAAAAGTCCGAAAAGGATGATGACCAGGAGTCCGAAAGGTAGGGGAGAAGATCTCCGGTGAAGCATCCCTGACGGAACCCATATTGACGATCAGAAAGAAGGTTGTGATAGGGAAGATGCTTTAAAATTTTTCTGTTAAGAACTGACTCGAAAACTTTTGAGACACAGGATGTTAAAGCAACTGGATGATAGTTAGAGGGTTGGGAATGGTCACTCTTCTTTGGGACTGGCTGAATGTGAGCACACTTCCAGCAAGAAGGAAAGGTAAAGTTGATAGAGAAAGGCATACGAGTTTACCTAGGCAGGGCGTAAGCACAGAAGCACAGTTCTTGAGGACAACTGGAGGAACTCCATCAGGCCCATATGCCTTGTTACTATTGAGGCCAGTGATGGCAGAAAAAACATCAGCTGAAGAAATTTTAATGTCAGCCACGAGGAAGTCAGAGGGGAGAAGAGATGGAGGAACAGCACCGGAATCGCCTAAGGTGGACTTGGAGGAGAAAATCTGAGCAAAGAGATCTGCTTTATTAGTAGAAGAAATAGCTACGGAGCCATCAGAGTAGAAAAGAGGAGGGAAGGATGATGAGGTAAAGTTGTTGGAAAAGTTTTTGGCAAGGTTCCAGAAGAAGCGAGAAGAATTCGAGTTGGAGAGTTGAGAGCATTTAGCACGGATAAAATTATTTTTAGCAGAGCAAAGAACAGACTTAGCACGATTCTGGGCAGAAACATAAAAAAAGATGTGATTCAGGGGTGGATTAGCTCTGGTACCTTTCATAGGCCCTCTCCTTGTTGTGGACAGCATTAGAACACGTGTGATTAAACCAAGGCTGTTTTGCATTAGTCAAAGAATATGAGAAGGGAATTATGCTTCCATGCCCGAGAGAATAAGCTCCGTAATGCCCAAGGCACACTCAGATGGCTCCCAGCCATGGAAGCAACAATCATTCAAGGGAAAATCAAAGAAGTACTGCCTGAGGGCCTCCCAATTCACAGCTCCAAAGTGCTAAAGTCGACATTTCTTTGGAGAGCCCACAGGCTTGTAAATCAATTTATAAATGTGAAAATTTCTTTGCATGTGATTTTGCAGCACATACTCTGGAGGAAATTATGAATCTGAATTTTACAGGGTCTTTGAACATTTTTATTATGTATGTATGGTAATTTTTTCTCATCATCATCTACCTCGATTCCGTGACCAGAAGAGTATGATGACTGCTTTTCAACTATCGTACTTTCTTTACTACTGTACTAACTGTTATATATGTTTCGGAGACTTGATCTATCATGCCCAGTTCTTGTAAAACTGTTTTTATGTAATATACTTGGCAGATGACTGCTACATTATTATGTGCTTTGTCTAGTGGGACTAAAGCATACGACTTGTGCAAGCTTTCAAGATAATTCATTGCTTCCTTATCATTGAGTACTGGTTTTAGCATCCTCCATCTAAAATAGTGCTTCTTGAGTTTGCAGATTTTTTCATCAACTTTTTGCATGACATTTACTTTCCATTCCATCATAAAACATTCATTAAATTCTAGTTTACACCATTCTGCAGCACATTTTTTTACTGCAATGTTTACATTTTTTCTCACTTGTTTCCAATTGATTTCTTTAGCCACTAGATAATTCAATCCTTTTTTCATTAGTTTTCATAGTCTATTATTTTTATATTATGTCTAGGTTACCTGTTATTACATACTGATGATGAATATCAATGAACTCTGAATCGTAACACTTACACTCATAATTTTGCACTAGCCATTCTTGCACAGTACATACATACATATATATATACATAAATATATATCAGCCACTAAAGCTTATGGTCTAGGTAATACATAAAAAGAAATTAAGTGAAAGACATCATCATCCTGTAAATAAAAACAAAAAAAAATAAGATCCTTGTTATTCCACTGTTATCAGGAAACATATAACTGAACAAAGTGTTTGATGCCACTTCAAAACATCTAAACACATCTATTCTCCATTAACATTTATTTGTGTCAGGGATGGCAAGGAAAAACTTGACAACCAATGGGAAAATTTACCTCCAATTGCTCTGAGTCATATTTGCTATATTTATAAACAGTAAACTGTTTAATGTAGTCTTGAAATTTATGACGATCAGCTTATGCATTAAAGAGTACATTAATGGAGGCCTCCTTAAGCTACAAACTCATATCACTGATAGATGATGAGATCTCTGATTCTTAACAAAATGAATGTTAAATCATTTAAGAAAAATTGTAAGGTCTGCAAGATGGGGAAACCATGTCTCTTTTGTCCTTTCAGTACAAAGAGTCTCACCTGAATACTGAACAAGTGTCTTGCAGTATGATGATGAAACATACATCACTGTACTGATGGAGCTGATGATAACAGTTTCTACATCTTTCAGTAAAAGAGATCTCTCCTCGTGTGAATAAGTAAGAATGAATGCAATATTGATTTTATCCAACTCCAGGATTCATGTAAACAACAACAACAACAACAACAACAATAATTATAATAATAACAGTAACAACAGACTTTACTGATAAAAGCGATTATTGAGATACTAGACACCATAGGTCTGATTTCTTATAATCCTGCATGCATAACAACTTTCACATTCTCTACAGTACATGAGCATGCTACACCCAACCTTGCAAAATATCTGTGACAATGCATGCAGAAAATGGGCAACAAAAAATCACAAATATGACAAGCAGCAATCAATAACTGTCATAGCATCAAATCATGTTTGTTCCCTACAAACAGATGCAGACTATGGCTACTCTACAACTGACCAAAAAGCAGTGTTGTAACATTTGCTAAGTGAACATCAAAAATTCTCTGCACACTGGAATATGTACAATACCAATCTCTTCAGTGTCCAATGCAGTTCAGTGAAAAGTATGTGTTCACTCTGAAATGTCACCACATTTTTTTTTTTTTTTTTTGTCTACTGTTTGTGAGGCTACAACCATTGGCTACCAACAGTGGGGCTAATGAGAGCTGCTTTACCTGAGCACCATCATTGCAACTTGGACGTTTCTGGTGATGTGGCACAGAAAGGAAGGCAATTAATTCTGGACCCATTTCATGATCAAAGAACGAATACTGTAATACGAAAAATTACAGCAGGTTCCACTTATAAGATCTAACTGTTTTTAGAGAGATATTCAACAGCTCAACAATATAACTGATCATACTATGTATCAGATGTTAAGACAATTCAGACAAACTTGAACTTAGCTCTGGCAGGTTCCTACGTACCTAAATATCACCATTTCCAACTACGGTACTACTTTGATGACTGATTGCACCTGGAATACTGACTACTATTCCAAAGACTGCAATGACAGACATCATGACAATATCATTATTTTTATTCTTATCAAGCATGTGGGAATGACATATTTAAAATATGCTTATCTAGGACACAGCCCACACACAACCTGATCACCAGACTGTCAGACAAAATAATATTAATTCACAGTGTGTCTTTAAAGTGTGAGACTGTACAAGATGGATGCAAATAAGTACTGTATAGAGGGTCTGCATGTGACTTCACAGCTTAGCTTTGTTTTTCTAACAGGCAATGCAGACAATCCACCAATTAACATGGACAGCATATTAATGGCAAAGCACGGTGATCAACCACCAGAATGGATTGCTTTGTTCTCTAATGGCATGGAGGGCACATCAGTTTTGGTTGTTGACCCAGAAAATTATGCCAGAAGCCATGACATGAAAGCTAGAGAATGCCAAGTGGAAGCAAATAATAGGGTACTGACCCTGAAAAACAAATGTCTAGTGCCTTGATGTCACTGCTGCCAACAGAACTCCCTGAACTAACATATAACAATATTTATAATCCCTTTATAAACAGTGGGATCAAAATCTTCACAGGAAGGGCACTCAAAGTGTACAGGAGCCATAAGGATTTTTTTTTTTTTTTTTTTGTGGTCACGTCTATGGCGGGAACAATTCCCCATCACAGTGATTCCTCATTAAATCATGGATGAACCCCATCAGGACATATTATCATCTTGATATTTTGTAAAAAGAACTGTCTCTTCTAATTTTATATACAGGCACAACTATATATTATGGCAAAATTCACTGTGCATAGCCTGATTCACATCAAACTACAGTATATACTGTCTTCTTCTATAAATTTTAGAGTACTGTATATATAAAAATATATATACAGTACTCTAAAATTTATCAACCAGCTTGTTGTGATGGGGAACCTCTGTGATGGGGACCACTGGGATATGCTTAGATATAATGTGCACTGTAGATGTAAAAGGAGCTCTTGGGTTATTGTGACTGGCCCCTACCAATCACACTGAACTAATTTATGACATATTTACATTGTACATACTGTATATGGTGATGGGGTACATACATGGTGATGGGTAGAAGATTCTTATTTTTTAGTCACACTAGATTCACCATTGATAAAGTGAATGCCAGATTTGAGAGTACAGGGTGAGTGTCCAACCAACTTTCACTTTACAGCTGCTATCCAATCAGTCTCACTTTTCTTCATCAGCAGGAAACAGACAGAATGACATTATTCTTTCCTTGCCTGTTGGTGCAGCCAACAGCACATCAGATGTACTGCATGATGAGATATTAATGATTACTGAGTTATGACAATTGTTTTGATGGTCCCATGCTGCCGTTCAGGTATCGTATGGATTTGTCTGCTATTAAAAAAAACAAAGGCATAGCGGAAACTTCACTACAATTCCTCTGTACTAAATCACATTGCAACTCTATGACAATACTGAAATTTCTTTTGATAAATAATATCCTCTGACCTCAAATAAAGACCTAGTTGGATTAGCAAATGCAGCTACAAAGAATTCTGAGAAAATGTATTGCTGTTATCCTTATATTTTGTGATGAAAGCATCACACATGTACTGTATTTCTAC
Source organism: Birgus latro (assembly GCA_018397915.1). Classification (NCBI taxonomy): domain Eukaryota; kingdom Metazoa; phylum Arthropoda; class Malacostraca; order Decapoda; family Coenobitidae; genus Birgus; species Birgus latro. The sequence goes on along the minus strand of JAGKTI010027075.1, from coordinate 466 downwards.
CAACTTACATATTATATCAGTATGAACTATCAGTAACCTTAGTCAACTAAGCTCATATAACTAATCAACATTTTTACAATACAAGTCTCACACTCATTTTCAATGCTTACAAAATTCTTGCCACCATCTGACAACCAAGTAACTAGGAATCATGCAACACATTATACTTTAACTGAGCACATCATAAATTGTTCTGGGAAAGGAATAGTAGTAACAGAAAAGAATTTGGTTTACTCACAAGTCACTAAAATCTATTGCTTTTACTGATAATTAGCTTGTACCATCATACCACACAATAAAAAACATTAAGAGAGTAGACTAATACTGAATGCCATTCCCAACATACTATAATTAATGGCTTGAACAAATATACTGTAACATTACCTGTAACATGTGAAATGTAATAATGAAAAAGATACTAATTATAGTATGTTGGGAATGGCATTCAGTATTAGTCTACTCTCTT
>JAGKTI010027073.1:0-13374 GCA_018397915.1 Birgus latro | reverse complement strand
GTTATTCTGGAAAGTGGTGCGGAAATGTAGGAGCGAAAGCAGAAAGATGTGTGAAGATGTGAAGGGTGTCGATGGTAGATTATTATCCCATGGGGATGAGGTAAGGGCCAGATGGAAAGAATATTCTGAAAGCTTGATGAATGGGAATTGAGAGAGCAGAGCCACTGTAAACATGACAAGTTTTGGGGGGGTGCAGAGAAGGAATGCAGTGCCAGGAAACGTGACGCTCGCACAGGTGAGGAGCGCAGTGGAGCGGCTGAAAAATGAGAAAGAAGTTGGGGTTTATGAGGTGTATGCAGAGATGATTAAGTGTCGTGGAAAGAGCGGAGTAAAGTGCTTGCTGGAAAAATGTAAGAATGCGTGGATGAGTGAAACTGTGCCAGCGAAGTGGAAAAAGACTGACTGTACCCCTGTATAAAAACAAAGGTGAGCAAAGCGAGTGCAAGAATGATCGTGGCATAAGTTTACTGAGTGTGGCAGGGAAGGTATATGGAAGAATGAGAGATACCAGAAGTCCTAGTGAGTACTGAACAGGGTGGCTTTAGGAGTGGCAGAAGATGCCTATCTATCTATCTGTCTGTCTATTGCCATTCGCCTTAATCCCGTAAGGGGTGGCCACAAACAAATAGCCTCCATGTTGCCCTGTCTCCTGTCATTTCACTGCCCTGCTTCCAGCTCACCCCCCCTCTCTCATATATCTCTCCACTCCATCCCTCCATCACATCCTTGGCCTCCCCCTCCCTCTCCCCTCCCCTCCACCCCACTCACATACACTTTCCTCGTCAGTCTCTCACTCTTCATCCTCTCCACACGGCCAAACCACCTCAGTGTGTTTCTCCTAACGCTTCCTATCACATCCACATCCACACCCCAACGCTCCTTCACATCCTCATTTGTCAGTCCGTCTCTCCATGTGACTCCACATGCTCCTCTCAAATAACTCATTTCCACTGCTCTCACACTTGACTCCTGTCCCTCCAACAAGGTCCAAGCTTCAATTACATACGTCAGAGTTGGTATCATAATACTGTTATGTAGTAACTTTTTCACTTCCATGCTCAATTCTCTGTTTCTTATCACTACTTTCAAAGAACCAGCAACCTTTCTTCCTTGTTGTACCTTTCAAGCACTTCACCCTCTAAACTTCCATCCTTACTGATCACACTACCCAAGTACTTAAACACATTCACATTTTCCATTTCCTCCTCCTCCAACCTCACTGTACATTCAGTGACTTCACTTTCCCTCGAAGACCATAACTTTACTCTTCTCTACATTCATCTTTAGATTCCGTTTCTTACACACTCTCCCAGACTCATCCACCAAGCCTTTCAGCTCCCCGTCGTCTTCTCTTAACAACACAGTATTATCTGCAAACAACAGTACAGGAAGTTTCCAAACACTGCCCTCTCTCATTAGGGCCACTCCAACATCCACTGCCCTACCTTGTATCCCCTTTATAACCCCATCCATATGAAGACTGAACAATTGTGGAGACATGACACATCCCTGTTTCAATCCAATCTTCAAGTAGAAAAATTCACTCAGGTCACTATTCACACACACCGCAGCCTTAGTATCCTCATACATACTCTTCATAGCATTCAACAGCTTCCCATCTACTTTCCACAATCCTTGTCTATCCACCCTGTCATATGCTTTCTCCAAATCCATGAAGGCCACATACAACTTCTTTCTCTTCTCTAGAAACTTTTCCACTAAAGATCTAAGAATGAATATCTGATCTACACAACCTCTTCCCTTCCTAAAACCTCCCTGTTCTTCTCCAACTAATTCCTCCGTTATTTCCCCAACTCTGTTGATAAGTATCCTACCATATACTTTTCCTATAGAACTAAGAAGACAAATGCCCCTACAATTACCACACACTGCTTTTTCCCCTTTTCCTTTGTACATGGGAATAATTATACCTGACTTCCAATTCTCCGGGACTCTACCTTTCTCCCAGGCCAATCTGCACACCTTCCACATCCATTGTACTACTATCTCTCCCCCATGCTTCAGCATTTCACCACACACTTCATCAATTCCTGGGACTTTCCCCATTTTGACTTTCTTTATTGCTTCCACCACTTCCATCCTACTGATTCCTTCCTCTCTTTACACATCCCTCCGTCTCCCAGCCATTCCCTAGCTGCTTATACCTGCATTACTTTCATTCTCTGTGTTCAGCATTTCCTTAAAGTGTTCTCTCCATCTGTCCACTTTTTCTCTCTTCTCCACTAGTAATTCACTATTTTTATCTTTCGCTCCTCAACTAACTTCTTTGCCAACCTAACTCTCTTTACCTCATTCCAAAACATTTTCTTACGTTCCCTCCACTTTACACTCAAATTCCTTCCAAAGTCCTCATCCACTCTCCTCTTACTCTCTCTTACATCTTCCTCTCTACATATAACTCTCTCTTTGGTCTCTCAACTTCTTCCACGTCCCTGTTTCTCATCAACTCACTATATGCTTTCTTCCTTTGTGCCACAGCCTGTCTCACCTCTTCATTCTGCCATGCTGTTCCTTGAACCCACTTTCTTCTTCTCTTCACCGCACACACCACGTCACATGCTGCACAGATTTCTTCTGTGAATATCTTGCACACACCTTCCATGTCCCCCATCTGCCCCAATCCATATTTACCCATTTGCTCCTCCACTTCTCTCTTATATTCTGTCATTTTTTCATCCTTTTGTAACCTTTCCACTCTCCTTGCATATACTACTTCCTCCTGTTCTTCCCTTCTATTCCTACATTTCACTTGGATCTTGATTCCCATCACCACCAAGTGGTAGTCAGAAAGTCCACTCCCCCAACCTCTATATGCTCTTGCATCCATTGCACACCTTCTCATCCTTTCATCCACACAGACATAATCAGTCATTGCCTTCCGTTCATTCAGATCACCACCCACCCTTCTCATCACTCGCGACGTATACCTATGGATCATTTTGTGCCTGAAGAGGGTATTGGCTATCACCAACCCCCTCCCGTCACAAATGTCCACTAAAGCACTGCCATTCTCGTCTGTCTCAGCAGGCACACCCCACTTAGCAACTACTCCATCCACCCTCACATTCCCATACTTTACCATTCATTTCGCCAATCAAAAACACACTCATTCCTTTCAAACTTTTCCATGCACACTTCCAAATTTGTCCAGAACTCTTCTCTCACTCTGCTTGCCAGATCTTGCGTTGGCACATATGCACAGAGTCGCCCACATGTGTAGTCCAAATTTCTATCTTACTCACACAATCCTTGAGCCAACTGATCCATACTCTCTTACATTCTCCTTCCATTTTTTACTCACAACAATACACACTCCTTCTTTTGCCCTCTCATTCTCAGCTATTCCCGCACATACCTTATCCATACTCCCATTGTCTCACACTCTCACCCACCATTTAGTTCCAGTTAATCCATATATATCCACTTTCGCATCCTCACCATTTGCACCCTTTACATTCCACGTCGCAATCCGAATCATGTCCACTGTTCGGTCCTTAGTCGTCAACAGAAGCTGTGTGGATCAAATCCTGCAGTAAAACAAATAGTGGAGAAGGCTTGTGAGAAGGAATACAGGGTCTTTATGGTATTTTTGGATCTGGAAAAAGCATACAACAAAGTAGACAAAGAAGGATTGTGGAAGGTTTAGCACATGTACGGTGTAGATGGTAAGCTGCTAGGTGCTGTCACGAATTTTTGTGGTGGTAGTGAAGCATGTGTAAGGGTTAATGGGCATCTAAATGAATGGTTCACGATCGGTGTGGGCGTGCAACAGGGTTGTGTGATGTCCCCATGGTTGTTCAATATATCTATCCAGATGGAGTGATGAGAGAAGTCTAAACACGAGAGGGGGATGGCGTTGGTAATGAATGGTGATGGATGGACTATCTCAAATTTGCTGTATGCTGATGATGCAGTACCACTTGCAAATACCGGATAAGGACTTGGTAGACTAGTGCAGAGTTTTGCTGATGTCGGTGAGCGTAGTGCCTTGAGTGTAAATGTAAAATAGTGTAGTGGTGGTTATTGAGAGAGAAGGTGACTCCCAGTGCGATGTTACAGTGAATGGAAAGAGACTGGAACTGGTGAAAGAGTGCAAATACCTGGGTACTGTGATAGAAAAGAGGAAAATGTGCAAAACAAGTGGAAAGTAGAGTGGCACAAGGAAGAAAAGTTGCTGGTGCAATGAAGGCCTTGATAAGAAACAGAGGTTTGAGTGTTGCAGCTGCACGAGTCTTACATGATGGAGTGTTAGTGCCAGCTTTAACATATGGATGTGAAACTATGGTGTGGTATGAAAATGAAAAGTCAAGAGTGAGAGCAGTCGAGATGGGACTGCTGAGGAATGTATGTGGAATACAGAGAGTGGATAGCATACGAAATAATGTGATTTCATGAAAGATGTGGAGTGGGGAATCTGTGGACACCAGAATCGAAGAGAGTGTACTGAGATAGTATGGTTATGTGAAGAGCATGGATATCAATAGAGTGGTGAAAAGGTATATCTGAGCGATTTTGAAGGAGTGAGGAGGCGAAGTAGGCCATGAGTTGATGGAGAGATATGGTGGATGAGTGTGTAAGGAAGAGAGGTTTGGAAGTCGGTGAGGCTAGGAGACTGACGAGAGATCGAGCTGGCTGGATGTATATTGTGAGGAGAAGCGCATGATCAGGGATTTGGCACCACTTTTTAATGTAACAGCGTTCGGCTTAACTCTGTTGGATACGTTTATATGAAGCTACAGAACGTGGTGAATGTTTCTGGCGTATCAAATTGAGCCAGGATTCGAGGGGGCTTGAATGATGAGTAAATGGAGGCTTGGTCCGTTGGAGTGGGCAAATTTGGGCTATCTGGACATTGCTGCTCCTCTTCATGGCTAGGGTGGGAAAGGAGGTCCAGATGATGATGATGATGATTATTGTATATGACATGGGCTACATTTCTCGTTCAGCACACTGACTTCAAAACACGTCTTGCTATAACACTGATGCTGAATAAAGTGTTGCTCAGAACTTTTCATCCCTTTAATTCGGTGACAGGTTACATATTTATTGTTTGCCCTCTCGAGACAATTTGAATCACAGTGCGATAGAGTTTTAGCATTTTAGTCTTGCTGACTCCAGATGATTTTGGTCACCGTTGGATTTTTTTTTTCCCAGAGTGGTTAAAATGTTCTCTTAATATTAACATAATCGTCTGACAGCAGCAGGAATAAAAAGAACGATGGTATTTAATAAAAGGAGTTCACTTCACATATTAATCCCGTTATGACGAGGGGTTCCTGTTGTGCAATAAAATCCTCGGATGGTGCTGGAAAAAAATAACGAGGTCATCTTATAACAGCAGTTACCGGTAATGCTCTTATTGCTGACCCTTTCACTGGTAACCCCATGAGTCTGGTTCTTTTACTTTTTTTTCTTTTTTATTCTTTCAATCACCGTACACTTTACTCACCTAAGGACAAACGTATATTGGGTAAGGGGCTACTCAGAGCTATGTTTAGCTCCTCTAGCTCGAAGAATATTTCAAAAGCTGAATACAGTTATTTGGGGGTAGTGTTAATACTGGTCTGGAGGTAACAAGAAGGGTTAAAATAGATGTGCAGTTTCTTCCTGAGCATTCTTGCAAAACATTGAAAATGCGTACCCAATCCTGCGATATACGAGTATGCCGATTTCTTTGAAATCAATGAGCCCACTTACTTCTATTTCTGATCGTTTTTGTCTTTGGAAGGAGGGCTGTCCACCACAAGACTCACAGGGAGTGCCATGCTACCCAAATATTTCGTTATAGATGAAAGTCCATTGCACAACATAAATTCAAATATCAGTGTCATATCTGCAATGCTTTCACAAAGTCTTAGAGTTTTAAATTTCCTGAGAAGGCTGACCGCTGTAAAAATCATGGAGAGAAAACTGTACATAGTGGAAGACCTTCCCAGTAATCAAACGAACTCACATGGTAAATGTCATTTATAATTTGTTCACTTTTATCATTCTTAAATATTTAATTCTGTATTATGGGTGAGAGTCCAGTGTACAATATGTACTAAGGTATCAAAACCATATCTGCCCTCCTTTCACTATTTCTGGGAATTATTTATTTGGTGAGTGGACAGATCCCCAAAAAATAATGGATGGAAAATTGTATATAGTGGAAGACCTTGCAGTAACTACACGAATTCACTTCACTCATGTTTCGGATTTTTTTTTGAAGGGGGCTGACCCTTCCCTCAAAAAACAATCGCTGGGGAGGGGTCACCCTCCCCAAATATCATATGCAGTTTTTTCTTGTGGATTCAAAGATAACTTGGAAACCGTATAACTAATCCTGAGAAATGTGTGCTGATTCAGTTGAAATCCTTGTGCTCACTTTCTCCTATTTCTTATCGTTTTTATTTCTGGGATGGGGCTGACCCCTCCGAGAATTGTTGAACGTTCACGCTCTCCAAGTATTGCATTAAAGATGAGAGTCCATTCTCCAACATGTACAAAGATATAAAACCATATCTGCCCTCCTTTCACTGATTCTGAGAATTTTTTATTTGGAAAGGTAGGTGACCCACTTTAAAGTCAGGGGTGAAAAGTTGTATATAGTGGAAAACCTTCCCAGTAACCAAACGAACTGAGTTTGCAAGTTTTTTCCAAGTATTTTCCCCATTCCTAGTCGTTTTTATTTTTGGGAGGGGGTTGACCCCCCAAGAATCATTGGGAAGGGGGTCACGTTCCCCAAATACCGCATTACTGATGAGAGTCCATTGCACAAAATTTACTAAGATATCAAAGTCTTACCTACCCTCCCTCATGTATTTTGTATCTGTATTGGCTCTAAAGCGGGCTTACCCCCGTAAAAATTAGGGTGAAAATTTTTATGAAGTGGAGGACATTATCAATAAGAAGACGAACTGACTTGACAAGCTTCTTTGAAATCCGTCTGAGCTCACTTTTCCTCCTTTCTGATCATTTTCATTTTTGGGAGAGAGGCTGATCCCCCAAGAACCATCGGGGGGCAAGGGGATTCCCAAATATCGCCTTAAGGCTGATCCCCCATGAACCATCGGGGGGCAAGGGGACTCCCAAACATCGCCTTAAGGATGAGAGTCCATTGTAAAACATATACTACGATATTAACACCCTGTCTACCTTCCTTTCATTGTTTGGGCAGGGGGATTATCCTCCCTAGAAATCATGTTTGAAAAATTGTATAGAGTGGAAGATATTTTTCAGGAACCCGAACAATTCACAAGTTTCATTCAGATCCATCAAATAGCTCAGAGGGAGTTATAGCGCTCACACACACACACACACACACACACTGAGTATACTGCGCATTACACAAAATGATACCATCCTGGCAGGATTGATAAAAATACGTCATCGGATTGAAGAGGATATTTTCTTGGCCAAGTAAAATCGTATGGGAACATCAATAATGCAAAAAAGGAAAAATCGTCCTTCAGGCTCTATATCTTAGGCTATGCATGTACGAGTCAAATAAAATATTCCACTGCACGTTCGAATAAAATGCTGTTATTAACTGTAAGTCAACACGTTCATTTTGTGTGTGTGTGTGTGTGTGTGTGTGTGTGTGTGTTTGCAAGGAGGAAGGGGACAAAGGGTAGAAGTCTAAAAATTGTTCCCTCAAAGAAAAAATAAGAAAAAAATAATAGAGCTAAATTCAAGATCGGGACATTTTGAATTGGCTGGGCGAAGTGCATTAAAAAGACTGGAGATCAGAGGCAGTAAGAAATACAGACACAGAAATATAGTTCCAGAGATGACCTATTGAATACATGAAGGTTAACTCTTGATTAGAGAGTTGGACAGAAAAGGAATGTGATTTTGCTGCTGGACCGGTGGTACGCACCTGCAGTAGTAGTGGAGGGATGCATACAAACACTTCAGAGGAAGAGGAATCATTGACGTAACTATACAAAATGGATAAAAATGCAACAGTGCAGCGACGAGATAGAGGTTGAAAGGAACCCGTAGAGAAGAGCTCATGTGATGAAAAGCCTTTGACTCCACCTTATTGAGATGAGCTAAATGTGGGGAACCTCCCCACACATGAGAGTTGTACTCTACACAAGGGAGAATAAAACTTGTGTATAAAGTCAACAACTGTGCAGAGGTTAAGAAGGCACAGAGTCAGCTCGGCACACCTAATCTCTTGGATTTTACAAGAAAGGTAATATGATCTTTCCAAGATAAATCCCAAAAGAATGAAACCCAAAGTATATTCAAAGATGATCCAGGGTTGAGCTGAGTATTGTCATAAATTAGAGGATATTCCTGAGTATATTTTGATGGGTCGACAGATGTAAGAACTAAGGTTTTGATGCATTAAAAACAACGAGATAACTTTTGTCCCAATCAGAGATAGAGATAAGAACAAAGTCAGACATTAAGTGTGCCATAGCCTCATCCCTTGTTTGTTGAGTAACTGCTGAGATGGACACTGCAGGAAGTGGATAGAAAGGTGAAGGATGGAGTCATTAGAGAGCCCAGAGGAACATCACTATTGATAGCTCCTGGAGAAGAACGGTGGCCGTCTACAACAGAAGCTATAGAATGACCAGGAGTTAGAAATTAATGCACTGATAGGGCAGTTAGGAAATCAAAGGCTTATGTCAGACTCGATCGAAAGCCTTTGAGATGTCAAGTGCAATGGCAAAGCTTTTGTCAGGGTTCCGAAAAGAGGATGACCAGGGGTCTGAAAGGAAGGTGAGAAGACTGCCAGTGAAGAGTCCCTTAGCAGAATCCATACGGATGAATGGCAAGGTAATGATAGGAAAGGTGCTTATTTTTTTTTTATTAAGAATAGGATCAAATACTTTAGAAGTGCAGGATGTTCAGGCAATTGGGCAATTTATTTCTTATGCTGGGAACCGTCATCTATCATTGAGACCACCTGAATGAGAACAAACCTTCATCAAGAAGGAAAGGTACAAGTTGACAAAGTTGAAAGGGTTTACCCACAAGCACAGTTCTTGAGGACACCAGGAGGAGCACCATCAGGCCCACAGGCCTTCTTGATGTTGAGATCAGTGATGGCAGAAAGCACATCAGTTGAAGAAATTTTAATGTGTGCCATGAGGAACTCAGACGAGAGAAAAGATGAAGGAGAGTAGTGGAATTGTCTAATGTGTAACTGGAGGAGAAAGTCTGAGCAAAGAGTTCTGCTTTATCAGTGGGAAAAATAACTGCAGAATTATTGGAGTGAAAAGGAAAGGGGAAGGATGATGAAGTAAAGCTGTTAATAAGGTTTTTGGCACGGTGCCGGAAGGAACGGGAAGAATTTGAGTTCGAGAGTTCAGAGCATTTAGTACGAATGGAATTATTTTTACCAAAGTGATGGGCAGACTTAGCACGATTCCGTGCAGAAACATGGAAGAGGTAAGATATAAGGGTGGGTTGGCTCCGTTATGTTTTGAAGGCCCCCTCCTTCTTGTGGACACCATTAGAACAAATGTGATTATACTTCTTTTCCCATTAGCCACAGGATAATGGAAAGGAAAGGAAGCTTCCATGCCCGAAAGAATAACCTCTGTATTGCACGAGACACACGCAGGAGGCTCGTAGTCGTTGAAACAAAAACCATTCCAGGGAAAATCAAAGTACTGCCTAAGGGTCTCCCAATCAGCAGATTCAAAGTGCGAAAGTCTTCGTTTCATGAGAGGGTCCACAGGCCTTACTGGAGTGACATGACAGGTTAAGGTGGCAAGGATGAAATCTGAGGAGCCTAACGGAGATAAAGATCAACGCCATAAGCTAAAGGGGTAGTTGTAAGGAAAAGGTCAAGTAAGTTGAAGCTCCCTCCAAAGCGGTCAGAGATAGGGATAAGGTGCTGTGCAAACTGTCTTAGGTCATAAAGGATAGAAAAGTTATAGGCTTGTTCGTCAGGTAGATCAGTGAAAGGAGAGGAGGCTCAAAGGTTGTGGTGATCATTGAAGTCACCTAGAATGTGGATTTCAGAGAAAGAAGACATTGTTAGGATGTGTTCCATCTTAGAAGTAATATAGTCAAAAGATTTTTCATAGTAGAATCGGGGGACACGTAAACAGCAAAGATATATTCAGTGAGAGAATGACAGCATGGCCAAAGTCAGAGAGTAGAGATTTTAAGTTCAGGAACACGAGAGCAACATATGTTGCCGTACATGTACAGAGAAAGGAGGAGGATAGTGAGAAGGGCTTGCTATCAGTCGCCTCAGACAGCTGAGTCTCACTAAGGAAGAGAAGGTAACGTTTAGAAGAGAAGTGGTGTTCAACAGAGAGAAGACTGGAGGAAAGGCCGTCAGTATTGCAGAATAGAAGTGAGTTAGTGGTTCCTAATATCTCTCTTGGCCGTCACCGAGAGAGGGTCGGATCGTGAGGGCTTTTATGGTCCCACTCTCCTGGGGACTCCGAGGGTGGGTGTTTACTTGCCATTTTTTGAAATTTAGAAAAGAAAGTGTGGTGAATATTTTGTACGTAGTTCGGTGTGGGCAGTAGGAGAAAACTGTACAGGAGACTAAGCTGGGTTTGTCTCTGCATTACTGAAACACTGAGAAGATTCAACAAAATGGGGAAGGTCAGAAACTAGTCCCGAAGGCTGATGAATCAGGAGTCCAGCTCTCCATATCATCAATTTTCCAACCACCTTGGGAGTACTGTCCTGTTCGACTAGTGTTATACTGTACTTAATTTTCAGTGGTATACTTCTGCTTCCAGTTGAGCATTGGAAAATATATGCTGATAGCCGAAAAATGCAAAGTAGGTTTTTGGTTGTGACACTTAAAAACCCTATGTTGAACACTGAGCTTAACTGTAACTAAACAAGTAATACTTTGATTCTGTTTGGTTCTAGGTTTTTGTCATTCTTTCTGTCCTGCCATTCTCCTGGTGTTGAAGTTGCTTGTGATCTGTTGTGCTTTTCTGGCACTGCTCCAGCGCTGAGTTACGATGTATTGAATAACGACATGACAGTGGTATTAAGTAAAGAGTAATTTACTGTGTATATGCATCAACTGTAAACAGTCACACATACACCGTCATTATTACACAGGTTTAATATAGATAAAGGCTGCCTGACACACGGTAGATGATTAGTGTTTTTGCGACAAACACTGCATATTTTGAGTTTTCTTAAATCAGTTCATTTAAATGACATTTGTGTTTTCATTTGTTATTAATGATTCTGTTGGGCTTTAGAACAGATCTTTTGAACTCAAAGTCAAAAACAACTTTCGTTAACGTCTGCAGTACGAGAGACTTTTCCTAAGTGAAATAAAATCATCTGAGGGTATCAAGAATATACTGAAAATGAAAACAATGTAATCAGAGTGCGGGGATTAAGTTTGGATTGATGTACATTGGTGTACATTTATTTAGTAATATGTTTGATTCAGGGTATAAGTTTAACTGTCTCTTCTCTGAGGTCCAGCAGTCCTACTTACCACATATTCATATATCACCACCTCGGCGCCAGTACACACTTCAGTTTTTCAGTATGCTGACGTATGAATATTAAGTATTCGAGTCATTTGCTGAAAAAAGTTATCTGGTTGTAGTAACAGACGGGGCCGTCGTAGTCACGTTAGTGGAGGTATTACCAAAAATTAACTCTTTCGCTACGAGATGCCCTAATACGAATAAACGGGTCTGGTGGTAATTAAAGTCGAACATCAATCAATTTAGGAGCAAGACGTCATTTTAATTTTGATATTGCTGCCAATACATGATTTCACTGAAATTAAGAGAGCACCCTAGCAGTGAAGGAGTTAGTGAAGGCTGTCTAACCCTTCTAAACCCAAAGTTTTCTCTCCATAGCCAAACACCATTGCATGTAAACAGCAAGAATATATGGGAAAAAAATGCACTGAAGGGTTAAGGCGTCATAGCACTTACTAGCTTGTCGAAAAATCACAAAATGCCAACGTGGAAGGATTTTTTTTTTTTCGTTTTTTTTCCGTCCCTTTCCCCTCCCGTTTTAAAAATATTTTTCTAACTTTGTCATCAAAGTGTAATTTCTTAAAAGGTTTGTTGCTCCTTCCTGGACAACTCATTAATGCTGAAAGAGCCCCTGGAAAAATATTTACAAGCGAAACTTTCAGCGATGTCAAATATTTTGACTGCAGTCAATCCAGTCCACGACCTGACGTTTGAAGGAACCATTAATATCTGTGAAATAATGTGCTAATGGCAAGATGGTACCCGTACCTATTTATTTTACTGACTTCAGTCCTTCACTGCGATGACCATTATGATTAGATTATCTTCATTATTATTTTTTTTTTTTTACCGTCTCCTAACGATTTCAATCAGGTCATGTAGACATTTTGAATTGAAGGAGTTGGTTATTACCTCCTTTCACTCCTATAGGATCTTCGTGAGTTGGACAAACAATTTCTGGTGGTATTAAGCGGATGATAAGGATGTAACTGTATGAAAAGATACCATTTGTGAATTAATGTGCCAGTGTTAAGGTGTATACTTTCATATCTAATTTTTCCGTCTTTATCAGCAGAAAGTTCATGATGATATTGCCTCGTGTGTGTGTGTGTGTGTGTGTGTGTGTGTGTGTGTGTGTGTGTGTGTTTTAGACTCCTGACATAAATTTGGCTGTTAGTTTCCTGAGGCTCAGTGGGCTTCTGAAATGCCACACAGCATCATATGTCATCATTTTGGAGCTAATACCTACCATGCACACTGAATACATGCTAGGACTGCCTCACTGAAAACTGGTCAGCTGGTATTAGCGTGGGTAATGTTATGACGGGTAGTGGGTCTTGTGGAAGAGTATGTAGAACAAAGAGTAGGTAGAGTATGTTTGAACGAAATTCAGTTAACTAGATCTTTATTACGTGGGTTACTCCCTACAGAAAACAGAATCTAATGGCCGCAACAAGACATATCGGCAGCTGAGGTGAAGATGATGATGGATGTGGTTTCTTACCCCTTCACCACGTAAGATTTTCCTTTGGCTGAATGAACACGTCTGACGGTAATATGACTACACTAAAGAAACATTGGTACTAAATATAAGAATATGAGTAACAGCAACTGCCTTTTTTAAGAGACATTATTTTGCCTTTTTCTTATGCCTGTACAGAGTATAACCTCCTCTAACGGGAGATGTCATATATCGTTCATCTTGGCTAGTTACTGACGATCTATTCAGTATAGGAGAGAAGTATCGAAAGGGTGGATGCAAGCTGTAGCGTCCTATAACCCATTCACTGAAATGGACTGTGTTAATAACAGAGAGAGAGAGAACTGTCTGGAGGTAACAGCAATGAAACGAAACATGCGTAACTGCAGGGAAGTTAAGATGAAGAGAGAGAGAGAGAGAGAGAGAGAGAGAGAGAGAGAGAGAGAG
>JAGKTI010027072.1:0-13375 GCA_018397915.1 Birgus latro | reverse complement strand
AACCGTCCGCTCGCTTACTTATATTCGCATCAAGTTGTCAAAACTTTTGTCATTCTTTCGCGAGTGATTGTTTTTATGTGCGGGCGGTGCATTCCTCTGATCGGTAATTTATGAATTATCACTCCCGCCTTCCGACCGTTAATCGGCCACACCCCTTTCTCACACTCTTCACGTCGTGTATTCAAAATCAGAGCTTAGTCTGACTGTAGACACGGTGCGTCGCGGTACGCCTTGCAAAAAGGCTCGAGTGATTTTCTTAGCGATTTCAGATCTCAGCTTGCATTGGCGTGTATTCCCGAAGCTCCCACCATTCCTTGGTGATCGTCTCAGCAGCTTGGTCTCATCTATACCGATTAGTATTTTCTTGTTTTCCTAGGCTTAAGTCTTTGAGATACTTAGCTGTTTGTCTGAGTGTTTGAGTGAGTGCATTTCTCTTTGATTTGAATTGGAGTCATGTAATGTAAATTTATTTCCTTGTATTCAATAAATTTACAGTCCATTTTTTGAGCTTTGTTAAATATAACAGTCGTGTTTAATTTTCCCACATATTTAATACAGTTTTGCTACTCCACGTTAGCACAACTCTTTGTATTATATCATGACTGGTACTTAGGCCAGCTTTTGGCATTAATTCTTAAATCCATTGTGCTAGCTAGGAGTTTGGCTCAGCCAAGATCCTGTTTATCTTTATTATTATCATTTTGAATGTTAAGGGGAGAAACTAACTTTCTCAGAGGCCAATGGTACAATATTACAGCCTACTTGAGCGTCTAGTCTCTGCTGTGTGCCGTTGAGAAAGTCTATAAATTCTCGACTCTAGAGAATTGGCGAAGTAAGCCAGCATAAAGTGAAATCGCTACTTGGTTTCACGAGTCTATTCTCTCGTAGTAAATGACTCGATAGTCATTTTTAGCACACACAGCTATATATTGTATACTCGAATTATACAATATCACATTATCCTCGTGAATTATACACTTATCTCTTGAAATACTAAAATTCCCGTGACATCTGGCGACCTCATTCCAGGATAAACTCGTAGCTTGAAATTATTATTGCTGAATCACTTACTTACTCTTACCTAACAGTCTCAGTTGTCACTCATTCTCAAAACTAAGCACGATGGAGACTACTTCATACTTGCAAGAAGCTAAGGACATGGGGCTTACTAACCCCCAGGAAATTCGAGATTATGTCGCGCTGCAATTACGAGCAGCAACGTGAAAATGCCGCCCGCGAAGAGCGGAAAATTGAACGCAAGGAACGCCAAAAGCAGCGCGACCATGAGAAGGAGCAGCGTGAGTACGAAGAACGGCAGAAAGAGAAGGAGGGGGAGGAAAGGCAGAAAGAGAAGGAGTGGGAGGAACGGCAGAAAGAGAGGGAGCGCAAACGCGAATACGAGGAACGGCAGAAAGAGAGGAACGAGAGCGGGACAAAGCACGTCAACATGAGTGTGCTGAGCGCGAGGCACATGAAGAATGTGAGCGTGCCAAGCACGAGGATCGAGAGAGAGAACGTGAACACGAGCGCCAAGCACGTGAACACGAGCTGGAAATGCTGAAGCTTAAGTGAGACTCCTTGGCTTCAGGCACATCGGGTGCAGCTAATCCAATCTTCACTACTGCTCTCTCAGCACCTTTTCTAGCAACTCCACATCTCAAGCTTCCTTCTTACAAGGAAAGCGAGCGAATCGAGCCATTTATAGCTCGTTTCGAAGACATGGCAAACCTGTACGATCTGGATGAGGCAGCTAAGCGGCTTCAGTTCCTTAGCCTGTTTGAGGGCCCTGCCCTCGACATTCTCCACAGAATTCGCGGAGATAATCTCACGTATGAGATGATGAAGACCGCACTCATCAAAGAGTACGGTCTTACTGTTGATCATGCTAGAAATCAGTTCATGAAGGCGCATCTCCAGGAAAAGGAAACAGCTGTTCAGTTCCTTGACCGTCTCTCGGCATATTTAGGCGAGTGGATGGAGAAGGACGAGACTCCCAGCACACGAGAGGGAATGATCGACCTCGTGCTGCGCACACAGCTGGAAAAGTCGTGGCCTTCTGAGCTTATGGCCCAGCTCCAGATGTCCAAAGTGAAGGACGCAACCCAAATGGTAGAAAAGGCTGATGCTTTCTTTAGTGCGTACGGGTACGAAACTCGTAAGCATCAGTCCTGGAACAAGAAAGATACCGCTAAGTCTGGTAAGCAATCCCAGACTGAACCCCAGCACCAAGGCCGTTCTCAAAATAATGGCCATGGTCCAAACAAACCGTAGAAGGACCAGGGGCAGAATACACAGAAACCTGACTGGAAGAGGTACAACAAGTACCCTAACCAGCAGCAGTGCCCTAAACAACAGCAGTATCAGCCACGCAATCGACCAGCAGGACTAACCTTTTCAGCACCAGCACCAGTGTATCGGAGGCAGGAGGCAAACGCAGCCTTCATTCCCCAACAGGCGAACGATGGTGCCGTCCCCACCAGCACAGGTCCTCCTTCACAGTTCACTAGTCCCCCTCAGATAGTGAACTCTCCTCCACAGGCCGTCAGTGCTCCTGCTCCCCAGATGGTGAGTACAACTCCTCATGCATCTAGTTCGGGTACGATCCCTAAGGCAAATACTCCTGTCAGATTTGAAGAGATGTGTGCCATGCAGCCTTATCAATGGCTGGCTGCTTCCTCCACAGGTCCTCCCACAGGTAACAGTGCCTTCCTTGTTCAGCCAGGGTTTGTGGGAGGTGTTTCTGTTAATGTACTGAGAGACAATGGGTCCTCAGGTTGTACTGTCAGGCAAAGTCTTGTTCGTCCTGAAGAGTATACAGGCAGACAGATCCAAGCTCAGCTTATTGATGGATCAGTGAGATTGTTCCCTGAGGCATGTATCCAGGTAGCATCTCCCTTTTACACAGGTTCAACAGTTGCAGTTGTCATGCAAGAACCTTTGTTTGACTTTATTATAGGTAACATAGCAGGTGCCAAGTATAGTTGCACCACAGATGTCACTACTCAGACTCCGGCTGCAGTAACATGAGCCATGGCCAAGGCTCCAAATTGTGTTGCCCCGGTGGCTGTTGCATTGCCGCGAGATCTGATCTGGAGTCAAGATGTTGTCCAAGAGCAACAATCTGACCTGACCCTTGCTGTTGTGCGGATGAAACAAAAGGGTAAAGTGACCAAGTATTCACGGGGTGGACGAGCCAGGTTCCTTCGCAAACAAGGACGGCTCTACCGTGAGTCACGAACACTTGAGGGCGAGGTTTGACTGTAGTTTGTCGTTCCCGCAAACTACCGCCAAGCAGTGTTAGAATGGGGTCATTGTTTAGCATCAGAAGGTCATATGGGCAAAAGGAAAACCCAAGGCCGTATCCGTGCTGACTTTTTCTGGCCAGGAATGGGACAGGAAATAGACAGTTTTGTGAACTCCTGCAATGTGTGTCGACATACCACCATTCAGGAAAGTTTCCTTCCTGCGCCGTTTGAATCCACGCCCATAATCTCCGAGTCGTGTGAGAGAGAGGGCAGTGGTGATGTGGGTGTAGACCTGACGTTTCACTCGTTGGCCCCACAGGACATAATATGTCTGGGGTCTGTACATACATATGTACCGTAGCTCATAAGTGCACAGTCTCGGCGATCCCAACCGAGGACACCGATGATGAATATGAAGCCACGGCGATCCCAACCGAGGACACCGATGATGAATATGAAGCCACGGCGATCCCAACTGAGGACACCGAGGACAAATTAGCAGTCGCGGCGATCCGAACAGAGGACACCGACGACAAACCCATATTAGTCGTAAGCGTAGGACTTGTACATATTGTATGTACCGTAGATTAAGGTAGGTTAAGGGGGAAGTTCGAGACCCTGCAGAGGCAATATGAGGCTGTGTTTGAATTACCTTGTGGTGTGTCTCGAGCTGTGGGCCTCCCTGAGGATTCCCGGAGATGACACAGAAGCCACATGAGTTTTCACACCCACGCAGGGTGTTAAAATGTGACCTGCCCAAGTTTGCATAGGGATTCTCGACTGCCTTTACTAGTTATAAGTGTATAGATATAAGCTACCAGTCACGGCGATCCCAACCGAGGACACTGATGACAAGCGGGTAGTCGCGGCGATCCCAATCGAGGGCACCGACGACGAGCCCTTTATTAGGTGTAAGTATAGGTTAAAAAGGGCAACTATTAAGGAAATAATGGCGACATGTACGAAACTTGCTGTTAACTGACTTTCAGCCAAAGAGTACTTTCTGTTATGTATGGATTGATTGCTGGGTGGATGAAATTGTAATTTAGTGCAAATTCTTTCATTGACACTATTGATGTTCCACCATGACTCATTCCACAGGTACAGTTGTTGGGTGAAGATGTCCAGGACCTTTGATTGTCTCTGCTGCATGCTGCCACTTCTCCTTTGCCCTCGTCACCTTTATTATTGCATTAATATGTATTATTATTATTGCTTTACACGTAGGTACAGTTACACTACAACTGTTACACCTACACCGTGTATCACATACACCACGCTACATAACAATTAGTTGTCAATATAAATGTAGCGAACTTTCGCTCAGTTTGACCTGAGTACAGGATTTTTCACTGTCGTCTCGGAGTTTTTCCCTCAAGCTTGCTTTTCTTAACCTAAATACGAGGTTTTTACGCTCATGGGCGACAATGCTTTTCTCCTGTAACAGGATAGTACACACACCATAGTGTGAATCTTGTGTGACTGAGCTAGGGTGTATATATATATATATAATGTCAAATTTTACTAAAGTAAAATTTGAATTTTTTTAGGGGCGTAGTGTCACGAATTTTCTACATCGTAAAATCATGTAAAGTAAATTGTGACCGAGTGATTTTGCGGGAGGAACGAATTATTATGAAATGTACGATGTTTCGCTCGTTCTCTCAAACCGTCCGCTCGCTTACTTATATTCGCATCAAGTTGTCAAAACTTTCGTCATTCTTTCGCGAGTGATTGTTTTTATGTGCGGGCGGTGCATTCCTCTGAGCGATAATTTCTGAATTTCTTCTTTTACTGCCCAAGTCTCACTGTTGTACAGCATTACACTCGTAACACATGCTACATACAAGGACCCCTTATGAAGGAGGGAGAGCGCTCTCATACAGAAGAGTCAACAGCTTCCTGAACTATTTTCCAGCCACTCCATACAGAGTCCCACCTCCAGTACATTACATGTACCTCAGATAACAAAGCTTCTTCACACACTTTAAAACTCTCCAGCAAGATCAATAATTTCCCTACTCTTTCTCTTCATGCTCTCTCTCACACACCGCATATGCGAAGTCAGCATTATTTCATGGCCTACCATTAATACCACAATATATCTTATGCACCAACATATCACAAGCACTGTATGAGATGGAAATTTAATGCCGTAATTTTGAGGGTAATTTAAGTATAAGTTAGTATAAGTGTAGTATACGTTAGAGTAAGGGTAATGTAAGTTAGAATAAGTGTAACATACACCCCACCCTCAGCTATCACGCCTAATCAGTGCCGCCATGGATGCGCTATAGCTGAAAACGCGATAGCCGAATTGAAAAACTTATGGTAGTAATTCTAATTGGTGCCATGACCTCAATATTTACCCCTAAGATACCCTTTTTGTACCACATAATAACATATAATGGTCTGAAAATGAGCTTGCAAATTAGAAATATACTGTACTATCCATCTGTCTATTGCCAGGTGCCATAATCCCTTAAGGGGTGGCTATTTGACTTGAGTTATTTGTTTTACGGGGAGGGTTAATAAAAACAGAACTTACTATCTCTTTTGATGGCAGTCTAGCATCACGCATATTTCACCAGGAATAAGTTTTGGTGCCCATTAAAAAAAAAATGCAGTGGGAAGCTATTTTTGAAAGCCATTAGTCATCAACAATAAATGAAAAAAAGAAAAAAAGCTATAAACAAGTTGTCAGGAAGGAGTGATGGTTTCGGGGCAATTCGCCTCAAGTCAAATTCCCTGTCACAACAATAACGAGAATTTGCCGTCATTAATGAAGACAGCTATGGGTGATCTATCTATCTATCCATTGCCAGACGCCATAATCCCGTAAGGGGTGGCCATTTGACTTTGAGTTATTTGTTTTACGGGGAGGGTTAATAAGAAACAGAACTTACTAGTCCTTTTGATGGCGGTCTAGCATCAGCTGCATCACGCATATTTCGCCAGGAATAAGTATCGGAGCCCATTAAAAAAAAAAATGCAGTGTGAAATTATTTTTCAAAGCCACTAGTCATCAACAATAAAGGGAAAAAAAGCAGAAAGAAGTCGTCAGGAAGGACTGATGGTTTTGGGAAAATTCGCCAAGTCAAATTCGCCGTCACAACAATAACAAGACAATTTGCGGTCATTAAAGGAGACAGCTATGGGTGATCTATCTATCTATCTATTGCCAGACGCCATAATCCCGTAAGGGGTGGCCATTTGACTTTGAGTTATTTGTTTTATGGGGAGGGTTAATAAACAGAACTTACTATCCCTTTTGATGGCCATCTAGCATCACGCATATTTCGCCAGGAATAAGTTTCGGAGTCCATAAATAAATAAAATGCAGTGTGAAACTATTTTTCAAAGCCATTAGTCATCAACAATAAAGGAAAAATAATAAAAGCTATAAAGAAGTCGTCAGGAAGGATTGACGGTTTCGGGACGATTCGCCATCGTCAAATTCCTTGTCACAACAACAATGAGACAATTCGCCGTCATTAATGAAGACAGCTATGGGTGATCTATCTATCTATCTATCTGTCTATTGCCAGACGCCATAATCCCATAAGGGGTGGCCATTTGACTGAGTTATTTGTTTTACAGGGAGGGTTAATAAGAAACAGACCTTACTATCCCTTTTGATGGCTGTCTAGCATCATTCATATTTCGCCAGGAATAAGTTTCGGAGCCCATTAAAAAATAAAATGCAGTGTGAAACTGTTTTTCAAAGCTATTAGTCATCAACAATAAAGGAAAAAAATAAAAGCTATAAAGAAATCGTCAGCAAGGACTGATGGTGTCGGGACAATTTGCCGTCAAGTCAAATTCGCTGTCACAACAATAACAAGATAATTCGCCGTCACAACAATAACAAGATAATTTGCCGTCATTTATGAAGACAGCTATGGGTGATCTATCCATCAATTGCCAGACGCCATAATCCAGTAAGGGGTAGCCATTTGAGTTTGAGTTATTTGGCTATTGTAATATCAAAAAAAAGGTTATTGTTCTCTCTGTCACTGTTCGCAGTCTGAGGACGAGTTGAATGACTTGGCGGGTGGCAGGGGAGACTTGGTCAGGCGGGCAGTCAGCGCTCGGCTGGCGCTGACGTCACGCGACCAATCACCAAGTAAATCTTTTGTTGGCTGGGTGGAGCGCCAGAACCCCTGCATTTTTGCCATTTTTTAACACTTCTGGTGCATGATAGCAGGCATTTAGTGCGTGATAAGAGTATTTGGGTAGGGTTTTTTTTACAGGCGCGATAGCGATAAAACACTATGGCGAAACCCACGATAGCGATAAAACACTATAGCGAAACCCGTGATAGCTGAGGGTTGGGTGTAATTGTAACTTTGAACCCGAAATATTATTTTCTCTACGCAGTGTTTTGGTCAACCGTTGAATTCCATATTCAGATTTAATCTCTATCATTATTGATAGGGTGAGCGAAACACTATTATTAGTGGAACTAAATTGAGTAACTATGTGAATCGATCAACTTTATGCATATGAATCAGTTGCTTTCCCAGCTGGTCCTTATGACAACAAAACTTTAGCAAGAGTTAACAATTGCGAAACTTTGTCTTTGTACTTTGAATTTGAAATTTATAAGCCATTGTTAATGATATCTCTCTTTTGTACAATGTAGTAGTAAATTAATGCTTATATAAATTCTAATTGTTGATAATCGTCATTAGTAATCGCGAAACTTGCAGTTTTGGCCCTGACTCACAGAGTCACGTAACATAGCAACTGCGACACATGGATACAAGTTGTTCAAATACTCATTCGTTTGAATTTCAGGATAATTATAAACCCCGTACTCTTGTCACAAAATTTTAAGCATCGTAAGTCAATCCATGTAGCTCGAGTGTAAAGAGATTTTTCATATCCCTTGATAGTAGGTGTAAAGACTCTGCAGAGTGATCAGTCGAAGCTGTAGTCAGACCCCAGGATTAGAACAACTGAGTCTATATAAGATTGCGAGTCGTACATAGAGGGATCACTTTCCCATCGTCCTCCTTTGCAGGTGAGTGTCCGGTTGCTCAATATCCCCCCCTCCCCCACTTTGTTCCTATAATGTAAATCATCTCGCATATTAATAGGTTGACTTGTTAATGTCTCCTCCCCCCAATTCCTCTCGTATCATGGTCACTTTCCCACTGCCCTCCTATTCGCAGTTTGTCATCACCACTTCATTTCGTCTGCCCACTCAAGTGTTGAAGCAGTCTGGCTCACGTTGACTGCCTAAATGCCGCTACACTAAAATTCCCCCACCCCTTTTCTGATTCACGTAACCTGCATGCGAATTTGCTTTTCCATTGAAATCACTCTATCTTCTTACATATATCTTGTGAATATTGGAAACGAATATTAAGCCTGTGTGTATGTAGTCCTAGGAAGCTGTTGAAAATTTTATTCCATATTGTAACACCCCTCTCTTGATGGTTGAAGGAATGTCCTGGAGTAGGTATTTACGGCCTTTAATGTGGAGCACAGAAATATAGGTGTTACCTCCAAGATTGTCAGCCGTCAACTGGACTAGAGTCGAAACATATGGAGTTGATTGGCTAGGGTTGCCTGGGAAGCGCTGCTTATGCTGCGATTCTGGATACAGTGGGGGGGGGTACATACAGTGGGGGGTATACAGTGAGGGAGGCATAATACATACACATATACATATAAGGGGAATGGTACAGTACTCCCCGGGGTTGTTGAGATGGTGTCTCCTGACACAAGAGTGGAGGTATATGCGGTGGTTCATATGTCTAAGGGAGGCGGGAGATTTGTACAGGTAGGGAGTATGATACAGGGGAAGAAGGGAGGGATTATGATACAGGGGATGGGAGGGAGTAAGTATGATGCAGGGGTTGGAGGGAGGACATTGCCATGTCAAGGGGATGGAAACTAGTGATATACACTGTTACAAGGGGAGGTATGGGGATATAAGATACACATAGAGTCATGTTGATATATGATACAAGGAGTAAATAGAGTTTGCAGTCATGCATGTTCTTAGATCTATATAAATACTGTAGATAACACTCGTGAAATAGGGTACACGTCTTTAATTTTTGTTTGTTTGTTTGTTTGTTTCTGTTATTTTCTAGTTGTCACACATTACTGTATCAGAGATATGTCAACATTTGCTGGTGGTACTTTTTCTGTCCACAGTTTATGCAACTTATCAGGTGGCACAGGCAGTCACTGAATGGGAGGGCACTTAATCCTGGGGAGGGCGTACTATGCCAGTAGCCAGCCTGATTTCCTGGAGTCTGTGTTCCATTTTCCGGACACAACAGTGCACTGCACAGATTATGAGTAGAAAACCTATGAAAGAGATGACCACAGGGGGAAACACAACGATTGGATGAACCCATGAACGGCTGAGGGCCAGAGAAAATTGATCCATAATGAAGTCACTGTCGTTGAGGAATGTCAGCATACACATGTTGGGGGAGATAATGGTAATGTTAGTAGATGGCAGGCATGTCAATTGGTTGGAAGATGTCATAGGAGTGTTTACGGACTGATTGGTGGTAGCGAGTGGCATAAGTGATGACTGACTCTGATTTGACGGTACAATAGTCCGGTGCTTTGTAGAGACCAAGAGCGGGTACAGAGCGGACCGAAGTACCAGGACACATGATGGTGACAGAGATGGGGACAGCGAAGAAGAAGTACTGGACGTGATTGAGGTGAGCATGGTGATCTGGGAGGACAGGAGCTGGAACAAAGGAACAGGCCGAGTATATGGAATGGTTACAAACTAAAGCAGACTCACAGGGCATAGCGCTCCTAGGGAAGATAGCGAAAAGGTGGGCAGCACAGAGACGAAAGGTAGGGGTGAGGGAGGAACACTGCTGGAGGTCGGTGGTAGAAAGGAAGGCAACTGAAAGATGGTCATGGGATAGGAGGAAATTTTCTGTAGGAACAGAGACTTGCAATAAGGAGTTGTTGTACCGGAAGGGGAAGGGAATGATGTGGAAAAGGTTGAAGGTGATGTCAGAACGGAGAGGGATATGGACGCCGACGGATGTGGTGAGAAAAGTGGTCTCGAGAACTGGATAGTAATATTCGAGAGAGGAGTAGGGGAGTTCTGGGGATAAACCGAAAGTAGAGTGAGCCCATTCTAATACAGAGCGGAGAGCTGAGATAGGTACTAAGTCTGCAGTGACACGTCCATTAATATCATCGACTAGGATACGAACCAAGGTAGTGACCTGAGAGAGTAGAGAGTCAGTGGCTAGTTTTTTTGTTTTTTTTTATGCAAGGAAGAAGGAACCAAAGGCCACAGGCCTGCATACTGTTCCTTCCAAGAAAAAGCAAAAACAGTACAAAAGAGAGCCAAATTCAAGATCCGTTCAATTCGAGATGCCTGGAGACTGCGTTTGAAAGACTGGAGATCATAGGAAGTAGGAAATACAGACATAGGAAGACAGTTCTAGAGTTGACCAGTTGCATAAATGATGGACTGGGAGTAACGGTTAACTCTTGCATTAGAGAGTTGGACAGAAAAGGGAGATTATCCATGTTGAGTTTGAGATAAAAGAACTGAGAAATAACATTGAGATTGGAGTGGTGTTGGTTTAAGATGTCGGTGAAGTTGTTCAGAGTGGAAGTTACTTCATTTAGGTGGGTTGTAATCTTCTGTAACATTGTGTGTTGGACTTTGATGACTCGGCGTTGAGATTCTAGGGCGGAAGCTAAATGAGCTAGGTCAGATTTGAAGCCGGAAAGGTCACGGGCTGTAGCGACGCCAAACAATCCGCTTAGAATCTCACCTCCGAGGTCAAAGAGACCTCGTTTCACACGAGAACGACCTACGGGTGGCTGAATGGAGAAAGTGTCATTGAGCTCGGTGAATTTACGAGAAATGTATTGCAACTGCCAGGAGAGTGGGAGGAAAAGATGATATAAATACTGATTTGGGTTGTGTTTCCCCATGAGAGCTGTGAGGTGGGTCTTGATTTTGTGGAGCTGGTGCGCGTAGGCAGGCAGGGCGATGGCTTCGTTGGCCAGGGGCGCAAGATCGTAGCGCAGGGAGACTACATCTTCAATCAGCATTACCTTGCCTCCCGAGCCGACCAAGGCCCCGGGACGTACTCCACCATCGTCCTCACTCGACCCAGACCCTAGGAGGGTCAGCACTGCCAGCAGGTAGACCGCTAACATCAGACCTAGAAGATTAGGTGAGAATTAATGGGAGAGTTCCTGGAGAGGTTGATGGGCGGAACGCAGTTTGGATCGATACTGATTGACTGATGAATGAGTAGGGGTAGGTGGAGAGGAAGGAGACTGATGGATAGGTGGAGATGGGGTAGAGTGAGGGATTTGGGGAGTTGGAGGGAGAGCAGTAGGTTGTGCAAGTGATTCTTCCAACACTAGGCCCCTTGGAGCACGTTTCAGATCGTCAGCATGGACCCACTTAGTGTCTGTAGTGGAGAGGTCTTGGATGTGGAACTTGTTGGCTTGTTTATTCAGTACGCGATGGGGGCTGGTAAATTTGTCATCCAATTTAGAGGTACGCGTATGGGAATGAGCATAGACTAGAACACCGACGTCGATAGTGATAGGAGAGGCAGATTTATGTTGACGTTTAATCATGTCCTCCTTAGATGAAGCGAGATTGGATGTTACATACTGATGGATTGTTTGTAAGTTGGCCAATTTTACTTTGACATAGTCATCCATGTTATAGATGGGATCTGGCTTTGAGGATAACAGGGTGTATGGTAGGTGTTTGTCAAAACCAAAGAGAACAAAGAAGGGAGATTTGCCAATGGAAGCATTGATGGAGCTATTGATTGAGGATGCCACTTGGGGAATCCAGTCATCCCATGTCGAACTATGGGAGCCTAGGTGTCTGAGGCACACTAAGATTTTTCTATTGTGGCGCTCTACAAGGCCATTGGAAGCTGGATGGTTAGGTATGACATTGCATTTATTAATTTTAAAGCGGCGACAGATCTCCTCTGCTATTGTTGAACTCGGTACCGTTGTCAGTGAGGATGGTATGTGGTGTACTGAACGGGCAAATTACGTGATCTACGAAAGCACGTGCAACACTCTTCGTGGTCTTATCTGAGAGGGGGACGAGGACACAGTAGCGTGAGAAGTGGTCAACTGCTACAAACAAATACTCTGCACCTGATTCTGTAAGAGGGAGTTTTAGAAGATCGATGGACACTGTTTCCCACGGGCATGACGGGATTGGATATTGTAAGAGCGGTGCAGGTAAGCCAGTGGAACCTTTGTGGCGGTGGCACGAGATGCAAGAGTCACAGTGCGCATTGATATCGCGACACATGGTTGGCCAATAGTACTCGAGATGTGCTTGGCGCAAGCATCGGTCTTTACCTGGATGGGATGCGTGAGGTGTATCATGAACGATGTGAAGGCCCACAGATATCAGGTCAGTAGGGACAACGAGTTGGTGTACTTCTCTGTTGGGCAAATCCTTCCCTGTAAGGAATGTTTTTCTGTACAAGAGACCATCTTTTAGTATGAACTCATCTAGTGGTATTGGTAGAGCAGGTGAGGTCGAGGCATCTCCTGATTCAAGGATATAAACTACTTGTGACCACATGGAATCTTTGTGCTGAGAGTTTTGAACATCCTCTGATGTTAAGGTTGTGCTGTCAGTGACCTTGGGCTGCAGGGACGTGACAGGTGCGACTACATGACGTGAGAGGGCATCTGCGACTACATTCGATTTTCCTGGGACATACTGAAAAGTGGGATTGAAGTCCTGGATGGTGATGGACCATCTAGCTAACCTACCAGTGAGGTTGCATCCCTTAAACAAATCACATAGAGGAAGGTGGTCTGTCTGGATATGCACTGGATAACCATATACTATGTCTCTGAAATGTTTCAAGGACCAGACGACTGCCAAAGCTTCTAAATCGGTGACGCTGTAACTACGTTCAGCAGTGGTAAGTGCGTGACTAGCATACGCTATTACTCACTTCCTGGATGTTTGATCTAGTTGCATTAGAACTGCACCAAGTCCTGTGCCTGAGGCGTCTGTGCATAGAAGAAAGGGTGTGGTATAATCAGGGAATGCTAAAATTGGGGCATTGGCAAGAGCTGTCTTTAGCGCTTGAAAAGCCCGGGACTGATCGTTAGTC
>JAGKTI010027071.1:0-13375 GCA_018397915.1 Birgus latro | reverse complement strand
AACCGTCCGCTCGCTTACTTATATTCGCATCAAGTTGTCAAAACTTTTGTCATTCTTTCGCGAGTGATTGTTTTTATGTGCGGGCGGTGCATTCCTCTGATCGGTAATTTATGAATTATCACTCCCGCCTCCCGACCGTTAATCGGCCACACCCCTTTCTCACACTCTTCACGTCGTGTATTCAAAATCAGAGCTTAGTCTGACTGTAGACACGGTGCGTCGCGGTACGCCTTGCAAAAAGGCTCGAGTGATTTTCTTAGCGATTTCAGATCTCAGCTTGCATTGGCGTGTATTCCCGAAGCTCCCACCATTCCTTGGTGATCGTCTCAGCAGCTTGGTCTCATCTATACCGATTAGTATTTTCTTGTTTTCCTAGGCTTAAGTCTTTGAGATACTTAGCTGTTTGTCTGAGTGTGTGAGTGAGTGCATTTCTCTTTGATTTGAATTGGAGTCATGTAATGTAAATTTATTTCCTTGTATTCAATAAATTTACAGTCCATTTTTTGAGCTTTGTTAAATATAACAGTCGTGTTTAATTTTCCCACATATTTAATACAGTTTTGCTACTCCACGTTAGCACAACTCTTTGTATTATATCATGACTGGTACTTAGGCCAGCTTTTGGCATTAATTCTTAAATCCATTGTGCTAGCTAGGAGTTTGGCTCAGCCAAGATCCTGTTTATCTTTATTATTATCATTTTGAATGTTAAGGGGAGAAACTAACTTTCTCAGAGGCCAATGGTACAATATTACAGCCTACTTGAGCGTCTAGTCTCTGCTGTGTGCCGTTGAGAAAGTCTATAAATTCTCGACTCTAGAGAATTGGCGAAGTAAGCCAGCATAAAGTGAAATCGCTACTTGGTTTCACGAGTCTATTCTCTCGTAGTAAATGACTCGATAGTCATTTTTAGCACACACAGCTATATATTGTATACTCGAATTATACAATATCACATTATCCTCGTGAATTATACACTTATCTCTTGAAATACTAAAATTCCCGTGACATCTGGCGACCTCATTCCAGGATAAACTCGTAGCTTGAAATTATTATTGCTGAATCACTTACTTACTCTTACCTAACAGTCTCAGTTGTCACTCATTCTCAAAACTAAGCACGATGGAGACTACTTCATACTTGCAAGAAGCTAAGGACATGGGGCTTACTAACCCCCAGGAAATTCGAGATTATGTCGCGCTGCAATTACGAGCAGCAACGTGAAAATGCCGCCCGCGAAGAGCGGAAAATTGAACGCAAGGAACGCCAAAAGCAGCGCGACCATGAGAAGGAGCAGCGTGAGTACGAAGAACGGCAGAAAGAGAAGGAGCGGGAGGAAAGGCAGAAAGAGAAGGAGTGGGAGGAACGGCAGAAAGAGAGGGAGCGCAAACGCGAATACGAGGAACGGCAGAAAGAGAGGAACGAGAGCGGGACAAAGCACGTCAACATGAGTGTGCTGAGCGCGAGGCACATGAAGAATGTGAGCGTGCCAAGCACGAGGATCGAGAGAGAGAACGTGAACACGAGCGCCAAGCACGTGAACACGAGCTGGAAATGCTGAAGCTTAAGTGAGACTCCTTGGCTTCAGGCACATCGGGAGCAGCTAATCCAATCTTCACTACTGCTCTCTCAGCACCTTTTCTAGCAACTCCACATCTCAAGCTTCCTTCTTACAAGGAAAGCGAGCGAATCGAGCCATTTATAGCTCGTTTCGAAGACATGGCAAACCTGTACGATCTGGATGAGGCAGCTAAGCGGCTTCAGTTCCTTAGCCTGTTTGAGGGCCCTGCCCTCGACATTCTCCACAGAATTCGCGGAGATAATCTCACGTATGAGATGATGAAGACCGCACTCATCAAAGAGTACGGTCTTACTGATGATCATGCTAGAAATCAGTTCATGAAGGCGCATCTCCAGGAAAAGGAAACAGCTGTTCAGTTCCTTGACCGTCTCTCGGCATATTTAGGCGAGTGGATGGAGAAGGACGAGACTCCCAGCACACGAGAGGGAATGATCGACCTCGTGCTGCGCACACAGCTGGAAAAGTCGTGGCCTTCTGAGCTTATGGCCCAGCTCCAGATGTCCAAAGTGAAGGACGCAACCCAAATGGTAGAAAAGGCTGATGCTTTCTTTAGTGCGTACGGGTACGAAACTCGTAAGCATCAGTCCTGGAACAAGAAAGATACCGCTAAGTCTGGTAAGCAATCCCAGACTGAACCCCAGCACCAAGGCCGTTCTCAAAATAATGGCCATGGTCCAAACAAACCGTAGAAGGACCAGGGGCAGAATACACAGAAACCTGACTGGAAGAGGTACAACAAGTACCCTAACCAGCAGCAGTGCCCTAAACAACAGCAGTATCAGCCACGCAATCGACCAGCAGGACTAACCTTTTCAGCACCAGCACCAGTGTATCGGAGGCAGGAGGCAAACGCAGCCTTCATTCCCCAACAGGCGAACGATGGTGCCGTCCCCACCAGCACAGGTCCTCCTTCACAGTTCACTAGTCCCCCTCAGATAGTGAACTCTCCTCCACAGGCCGTCAGTGCTCCTGCTCCCCAGATGGTGAGTACAACTCCTCATGCATCTAGTTCGGGTACGATCCCTAAGGCAAATACTCCTGTCAGATTTGAAGAGATGTGTGCCATGCAGCCTTATCAATGGCTGGCTGCTTCCTCCACAGGTCCTCCCACAGGTAACAGTGCCTTCCTTGTTCAGCCAGGGTTTGTGGGAGGTGTTTCTGTTAATGTACTGAGAGACAATGGGTCCTCAGGTTGTACTGTCAGGCAAAGTCTTGTTCGTCCTGAAGAGTATACAGGCAGACAGATCCAAGCTCAGCTTATTGATGGATCAGTGAGATTGTTCCCTGAGGCATGTATCCAGGTAGCATCTCCCTTTTACACAGGTTCAACAGTTGCAGTTGTCATGCAAGA
Organism: Birgus latro; assembly: GCA_018397915.1. NCBI lineage: Eukaryota > Metazoa > Arthropoda > Malacostraca > Decapoda > Coenobitidae > Birgus > Birgus latro. Next base: position 10,442 of record JAGKTI010027071.1, on the reverse strand, counting down.
ACCTTTGTTTGACTTTATTATAGGTAACATAGCAGGTGCCAAGTATAGTTGCACCACAGATGTCACTACTCAGACTCCGGCTGCAGTAACATGAGCCATGGCCAAGGCTCCAAATTGTGTTGCCCCGGTGGCTGTTGCATTGCCGTGAGATCTGATCTGGAGTCAAGATGTTGTCCAAGAGCAACAATCTGACCTGACCCTTGCTGTTGTGCGGATGAAACAAAAGGGTAAAGTGACCAAGTATTCACGGGGTGGACGAGCCAGGTTCCTTCGCAAACAAGGACGGCTCTACCGTGAGTCACGAACACTTGAGGGCGAGGTTTGACTGTAGTTTGTCGTTCCCGCAAACTACCGCCAAGCAGTGTTAGAATGGGGTCATTGTTTAGCATCAGAAGGTCATATGGGCAAAAGGAAAACCCAAGGCCGTATCCGTGCTGACTTTTTCTGGCCAGGAATGGGACAGGAAATAGACAGTTTTGTGAACTCCTGCAATGTGTGTCGACATACCACCATTCAGGAAAGTTTCCTTCCTGCGCCGTTTGAATCCACGCCCATAATCTCCGAGTCGTGTGAGAGAGAGGGCAGTGGTGATGTGGGTGTAGACCTGACGTTTCACTCGTTGGCCCCACAGGACATAATATGTCTGGGGTCTGTACATACATATGTACCGTAGCTCATAAGTGCACAGTCTCGGCGATCCCAACCGAGGACACCGATGATGAATATGAAGCCACGGCGATCCCAACCGAGGACACCGATGATGAATATGAAGCCACGGCGATCCCAACTGAGGACACCGAGGACAAATGAGCAGTCGCGGCGATCCGAACAGAGGACACCGACGACAAACCCATATTAGTCGTAAGCGTAGGACTTGTACATATTGTATGTACCGTAGATTAAGGTAGGTTAAGGGGGAAGTTCGAGACCCTGCAGAGGCAATATGAGGCTGTGTTTGAATTACCTTGTGGTGTGTCTCGAGCTGTGGGCCTCCCTGAGGATTCCCGGAGATGACACAGAAGCCACATGAGTTTTCACACCCACGCAGGGTGTTAAAATGTGACCTGCCCAAGTTTGCATAGGGATTCTCGACTGCCTTTACTAGTTATAAGTGTATAGATATAAGCTACCAGTCACGGCGATCCCAACCGAGGACACTGATGACAAGCGGGTAGTCGCGGCGATCCCAATCGAGGGCACCGACGACGAGCCCTTTATTAGGTGTAAGTATAGGTTAAAAAGGGCAACTATTAAGGAAATAATGGCGACATGTACGAAACTTGCTGTTAACTGACTTTCAGCCAAAGAGTACTTTCTGTTATGTATGGATTGATTGCTGGGTGGATGAAATTGTAATTTAGTGCAAATTCTTTCATTGACACTATTGATGTTCCACCATGACTCATTCCACAGGTACAGTTGTTGGGTGAAGATGTCCAGGACCTTTGATTGTCTCTGCTGCATGCTGCCACTTCTCCTTTGCCCTCGTCACCTTTATTATTGCATTAATATGTATTATTATTATTGCTTTACACGTAGGTACAGTTACACTACAACTGTTACACCTACACCGTGTATCACATACACCACGCTACATAACAATTAGTTGTCAATATAAATGTAGCGAACTTTCGCTCAGTTTGACCTGAGTACAGGATTTTTCACTGTCGTCTCGGAGTTTTTCCCTCAAGCTTGCTTTTCTTAACCTAAATACGAGGTTTTTACGCTCATGGGCGACAATGCTTTTCTCCTGTAACAGGATAGTACACACACCATAGTGTGAATCTTGTGTGACTGAGCTAGGGTGTATATATATATATAATGTCAAATTTTACTAAAGTAAAATTTGAATTTTTTTAGGGGCGTAGTGTCACGAATTTTCTGCATCGTAAAATCATGTAAAGTAAATTGTGACCGAGTGATTTTGCGGGAGGAACGAATTATTATGAAATGTACGATGTTTCGCTCGTTCTCTCAAACCGTCCGCTCGCTTACTTATATTCGCATCAAGTTGTCAAAACTTTCGTCATTCTTTCGCGAGTGATTGTTTTTATGTGCGGGCGGTGCATTCCTCTGAGCGATAATTTCTGAATTTCTTCTTTTACTGCCCAAGTCTCACTGTTGTACAGCATTACACTCCTAACACATGCTACATACAAGGACCCCTTATGAAGGAGGGAGAGCGCTCTCATACAGAAGAGTCAACAGCTTCCTGAACTATTTTCCAGCCACTCCATACAGAGTCCCACCTCCAGTACATTACATGTACCTCAGATAACAAAGCTTCTTCACACACTTTAAAACTCTCCAGCAAGATCAATAATTTCCCTACTCTTTCTCTTCATGCTCTCTCTCACACACCGCATATGCGAAGTCAGCATTATTTCATGGCCTACCATTAATACCACAATATATCTTATGCACCAACATATCACAAGCACTGTATGAGATGGAAATTTAATGCCGTAATTTTGAGGGTAATTTAAGTATAAGTTAGTATAAGTGTAGTATACGTTAGAGTAAGGGTAATGTAAGTTAGAATAAGTGTAACATACACCCCACCCTCAGCTATCACGCCTAATCAGTGCCGCCATGGATGCGCTATAGCTGAAAACGCGATAGCCGAATTGAAAAACTTATGGTAGTAATTCTAATTGGTGCCATGACCTCAATATTTACCCCTAAGATACCCTTTTTGTACCACATAATAACATATAATGGTCTGAAAATGAGCTTGCAAATTAGAAATATACTGTACTATCCATCTGTCTATTGCCAGATGCCATAATCCCTTAAGGGGTGGCTATTTGACTTGAGTTATTTGTTTTACGGGGAGGGTTAATAAAAACAGAACTTACTATCTCTTTTGATGGGGGTCTAGCATCACGCATATTTCACCAGGAATAAGTTTTGGTGCCCATTAAAAAAAAAATGCAGTGGGAAGCTATTTTTGAAAGCCATTAGTCATCAACAATAAATGAAAAAAAGAAAAAAAGCTATAAACAAGTTGTCAGGAAGGAGTGATGGTTTCGGGGCAATTCGCCTCAAGTCAAATTCCCTGTCACAACAATAACGAGAATTTGCCGTCATTAATGAAGACAGCTATGGGTGATCTATCTATCTATCCATTGCCAGACGCCATAATCCCGTAAGGGGTGGCCATTTGACTTTGAGTTATTTGTTTTACGGGGAGGGTTAATAAGAAACAGAACTTACTAGTCCTTTTGATGGCGGTCTAGCATCAGCTGCATCACACATATTTCGCCAGGAATAAGTATCGGAGCCCATTAAAAAAAAAAATGCAGTGTGAAATTATTTTTCAAAGCCACTAGTCATCAACAATAAAGGGAAAAAAAGCAGAAAGAAGTCGTCAGGAAGGACTGATGGTTTTGGGAAAATTCGCCAAGTCAAATTCGCCGTCACAACAATAACAAGACAATTTGCGGTCATTAAAGGAGACAGCTATGGGTGATCTATCTATCTATCTATTGCCAGACGCCATAATCCCGTAAGGGGTGGCCATTTGACTTTGAGTTATTTGTTTTATGGGGAGGGTTAATAAACAGAACTTACTATCCCTTTTGATGGCCATCTAGCATCACGCATATTTCGCCAGGAATAAGTTTCGGAGTCCATAAATAAATAAAATGCAGTGTGAAACTATTTTTCAAAGCCATTAGTCATCAACAATAAAGGAAAAATAATAAAAGCTATAAAGAAGTCGTCAGGAAGGATTGACGGTTTCGGGACGATTCGCCATCGTCAAATTCCTTGTCACAACAACAATGAGACAATTCGCCGTCATTAATGAAGACAGCTATGGGTGATCTATCTATCTATCTATCTGTCTATTGCCAGACGCCATAATCCCATAAGGGGTGGCCATTTGACTGAGTTATTTGTTTTACAGGGAGGGTTAATAAGAAACAGACCTTACTATCCCTTTTGATGGCTGTCTAGCATCATTCATATTTCGCCAGGAATAAGTTTCGGAGCCCATTAAAAAATAAAATGCAGTGTGAAACTGTTTTTCAAAGCTATTAGTCATCAACAATAAAGGAAAAAAATAAAAGCTATAAAGAAATCGTCAGCAAGGACTGATGGTGTCGGGACAATTTGCCGTCAAGTCAAATTCGCTGTCACAACAATAACAAGATAATTCGCCGTCACAACAATAACAAGATAATTTGCCGTCATTTATGAAGACAGCTATGGGTGATCTATCCATCAATTGCCAGACGCCATAATCCAGTAAGGGGTAGCCATTTGAGTTTGAGTTATTTGGCTATTGTAATATCAAAAAAAAGGTTATTGTTCTCTCTGTCACTGTTCGCAGTCTGAGGACGAGTTGAATGACTTGGCGGGTGGCGGGGGAGACTTGGTCAGGCGGGCAGTCAGCGCTCGGCTGGCGCTGACGTCACGCGACCAATCACCAAGTAAATCTTTTGTTGGCTGGGTGGAGCGCCAGAACCCCTGCATTTTTGCCATTTTTTAACACTTCTGGTGCATGATAGCAGGCATTTAGTGCGTGATAAGAGTATTTGGGTAGGGTTTTTTTTACAGGCGCGATAGCGATAAAACACTATGGCGAAACCCACGATAGCGATAAAACACTATAGCGAAACCCGTGATAGCTGAGGGTTGGGTGTAATTGTAACTTTGAACCCGAAATATTATTTTCTCTACGCAGTGTTTTGGTCAACCGTTGAATTCCATATTCAGATTTAATCTCTATCATTATTGATAGGGTGAGCGAAACACTATTATTAGTGGAACTAAATTGAGTAACTATGTGAATCGATCAACTTTATGCATATGAATCAGTTGCTTTCCCAGCTGGTCCTTATGACAACAAAACTTTAGCAAGAGTTAACAATTGCGAAACTTTGTCTTTGTACTTTGAATTTGAAATTTATAAGCCATTGTTAATGATATCTCTCTTTTGTACAATGTAGTAGTAAATTAATGCTTATATAAATTCTAATTGTTGATAATCGTCATTAGTAATCGCGAAACTTGCAGTTTTGGCCCTGACTCACAGAGTCACGTAACATAGCAACTGCGACACATGGATACAAGTTGTTCAAATACTCATTCGTTTGAATTTCAGGATAATTATAAACCCCGTACTCTTGTCACAAAATTTTAAGCATCGTAAGTCAATCCATGTAGCTCGAGTGTAAAGAGATTTTTCATATCCCTTGATAGTAGGTGTAAAGACTCTGCAGAGTGATCAGTCGAAGCTGTAGTCAGACCCCAGGATTAGAACAACTGAGTCTATATAAGATTGCGAGTCGTACATAGAGGGATCACTTTCCCATCGTCCTCCTTTGCAGGTGAGTGTCCGGTTGCTCAATATCCCCCCCTCCCCCACTTTGTTCCTATAATGTAAATCATCTCGCATATTAATAGGTTGACTTGTTAATGTCTCCTCCCCCCAATTCCTCTCGTATCATGGTCACTTTCCCACTGCCCTCCTATTCGCAGTTTGTCATCACCACTTCATTTCGTCTGCCCACTCAAGTGTTGAAGCAGTCTGGCTCACGTTGACTGCCTAAATGCCACTACACTAAAATTCCCCCACCCCTTTTCTGATTCACGTAACCTGCATGCGAATTTGCTTTTCCATTGAAATCACTCTATCTTCTTACATATATCTTGTGAATATTGGAAACGAATATTAAGCCTGTGTGTATGTAGTCCTAGGAAGCTGTTGAAAATTTTATTCCATATTGTAACACCCCTCTCTTGATGGTTGAAGGAATGTCCTGGAGTAGGTATTTACGGCCTTTAATGTGGAGCACAGAAATATAGGTGTTACCTCCAAGATTGTCAGCCGTCAACTGGACTAGAGTCGAAACATATGGAGTTGATTGGCTAGGGTTGCCTGGGAAGCGCTGCTTATGCTGCGATTCTGGATACAGTGGGGGGGGGTACATACAGTGGGGGGTATACAGTGAGGGAGGCATAATACATACACATATACATATAAGGGGAATGGTACAGTACTCCCCGGGGTTGTTGAGATGGTGTCTCCTGACACAAGAGTGGAGGTATATGGGGTGGTTCATATGTCTAAGGGAGGCGGGAGATTTGTACAGGTAGGGAGTATGATACAGGGGAAGAAGGGAGGGATTATGATACAGGGGATGGGAGGGAGTAAGTATGATGCAGGGGTTGGAGGGAGGACATTGCCATGTCAAGGGGATGGAAACTAGTGATATACACTGTTACAAGGGGAGGTATGGGGATATAAGATACACATAGAGTCATGTTGATATATGATACAAGGAGTAAATAGAGTTTGCAGTCATGCATGTTCTTAGATCTATATAAATACTGTAGATAACACTCGTGAAATAGGGTACACGTCTTTAATTTTTGTTTGTTTGTTTGTTTGTTTCTGTTATTTTCTAGTTGTCACACATTACTGTATCAGAGATATGTCAACATTTGCTGGTGGTACTTTTTCTGTCCACAGTTTATGCAACTTATCAGGTGGCACAGGCAGTCACTGAATGGGAGGGCACTTAATCCTGGGGAGGGCGTACTATGCCAGTAGCCAGCCTGATTTCCTGGAGTCTGTGTTCCATTTTCCGGACACAACAGTGCACTGCACAGATTATGAGTAGAAAACCTATGAAAGAGATGACCACAGGGGGAAACACAACGATTGGATGAACCCATGAACGGCTGAGGGCCAGAGAAAATTGATCCATAATGAAGTCACTGTCGTTGAGGAATGTCAGCATACACATGTTGGGGGAGATAATGGTAATGTTAGTAGATGGCAGGCATGTCAATTGGTTGGAAGATGTCAAAGGAGTGTTTACGGACTGATTGGTGGTAGCGAGTGGCATAAGTGATGACTGACTCTGATTTGACGGTACAATAGTCCGGTGCTTTGTAGAGACCAAGAGCGGGTACAGAGCGGACCGAAGTACCAGGACACATGATGGTGACAGAGATGGGGACAGCGAAGAAGAAGTACTGGACGTGATTGAGGTGAGCATGGTGATCTGGGAGGACAGGAGCTGGAACAAAGGAACAGGCCGAGTATATGGAATGGTTACAAACTAAAGCAGACTCACAGGGCATAGCGCTCCTAGGGAAGATAGCGAAAAGGTGGGCAGCACAGAGACGAAAGGTAGGGGTGAGGGAGGAACACTGCTGGAGGTCGGTGGTAGAAAGGAAGGCAACTGAAAGATGGTCATGGGATAGGAGGAAATTTTCTGTAGGAACAGAGACTTGCAATAAGGAGTTGTTGTACCGGAAGGGGAAGGGAATGATGTGGAAAAGGTTGAAGGTGATGTCAGAACGGAGAGGGATATGGACGCCGACGGATGTGGTGAGAAAAGTGGTCTCGAGAACTGGATAGTAATATTCGAGAGAGGAGTAGGGGAGTTCTGGGGATAAACCGAAAGTAGAGTGAGCCCATTCTAATACAGAGCGGAGAGCTGAGATAGGTACTAAGTCTGCAGTGACACGTCCATTAATATCATCGACTAGGATACGAACCAAGGTAGTGACCTGAGAGAGTAGAGAGTCAGTGGCTAGTTTTTTTGTTTTTTTTTATGCAAGGAAGAAGGAACCAAAGGCCACAGGCCTGCATACTGTTCCTTCCAAGAAAAAGCAAAAACAGTACAAAAGAGAGCCAAATTCAAGATCCGTTCAATTCGAGATGCCTGGAGACACTGCGTTTGAAAGACTGGAGATCATAGGAAGTAGGAAATACAGACATAGGAAGACAGTTCTAGAGTTGACCAGTTGCATAAATGATGGACTGGGAGTAACGGTTAACTCTTGCATTAGAGAGTTGGACAGAAAAGGGAGATTATCCATGTTGAGTTTGAGATAAAAGAACTGAGAAATAACATTGAGATTGGAGTGGTGTTGGTTTAAGATGTCGGTGAAGTTGTTCAGAGTGGAAGTTACTTCATTTAGGTGGGTTGTAATCTTCTGTAACATTGTGTGTTGGACTTTGATGACTCGGCGTTGAGATTCTAGGGCGGAAGCTAAATGAGCTAGGTCAGATTTGAAGCCGGAAAGGTCACGGGCTGTAGCGACGCCAAACAATCCGCTTAGAATCTCACCTCCGAGGTCAAAGAGACCTCGTTTCACACGAGAACGACCTACGGGTGGCTGAATGGAGAAAGTGTCATTGAGCTCGGTGAATTTACGAGAAATGTATTGCAACTGCCAGGAGAGTGGGAGGAAAAGATGATATAAATACTGATTTGGGTTGTGTTTCCCCATGAGAGCTGTGAGGTGGGTCTTGATTTTGTGGAGCTGGTGCGCGTAGGCAGGCAGGGCGATGGCTTCGTTGGCCAGGGGCGCAAGATCGTAGCGCAGGGAGACTACATCTTCAATCAGCATTACCTTGCCTCCCGAGCCGACCAAGGCCCCGGGACGTACTCCACCATCGTCCTCACTCGACCCAGACCCTAGGAGGGTCAGCACTGCCAGCAGGTAGACCGCTAACATCAGACCTAGAAGATTAGGTGAGAATTAATGGGAGAGTTCCTGGAGAGGTTGATGGGCGGAACGCAGTTTGGATCGATACTGATTGACTGATGAATGAGTAGGGGTAGGTGGAGAGGAAGGAGACTGATGGATAGGTGGAGATGGGGTAGAGTGAGGGATTTGGGGAGTTGGAGGGAGAGCAGTAGGTTGTGCAAGTGATTCTTCCAACACTAGGCCCCTTGGAGCACGTTTCAGATCGTCAGCATGGACCCACTTAGTGTCTGTAGTGGAGAGGTCTTGGATGTGGAACTTGTTGGCTTGTTTATTCAGTACGCGATGGGGGCTGGTAAATTTGTCATCCAATTTAGAGGTACGCGTATGGGAATGAGCATAGACTAGACCACCGACGTCGATAGTGATAGGAGAGGCAGATTTATGTTGACGTTTAATCATGTCCTCCTTAGATGAAGCGAGATTGGATGTTACATACTGATGGATTGTTTGTAAGTTGGCCAATTTTACTTTGACATAGTCATCCATGTTATAGATGGGATCTGGCTTTGAGGATAACAGGGTGTATGGTAGGTGTTTGTCAAAACCAAAGAGAACAAAGAAGGGAGATTTGCCAATGGAAGCATTGATGGAGCTATTGATTGAGGATGCCACTTGGGGAATCCAGTCATCCCATGTCGAACTATGGGAGCCTAGGTGTCTGAGGCACACTAAGATTTTTCTATTGTGGCGCTCTACAAGGCCATTGGAAGCTGGATGGTTAGGTATGACATTGCATTTATTAATTTTAAAGCGGCGACAGATCTCCTCTGCTATTGTTGAACTCGGTACCGTTGTCAGTGAGGATGGTATGTGGTGTACTGAACGGGCAAATTACGTGATCTACGAAAGCACGTGCAACACTCTTCGTGGTCTTATCTGAGAGGGGGACGAGGACACAGTAGCGTGAGAAGTGGTCAACTGCTACAAACAAATACTCTGCACCTGATTCTGTAAGAGGGAGTTTTAGAAGATCGATGGACACTGTTTCCCACAGGCATGACGGGATTGGATATTGTAAGAGCGGTGCAGGTAAGCCAGTGGAACCTTTGTGGCGGTGGCACGAGATGCAAGAGTCACAGTGCGCATTGATATCGCGACACATGGTTGGCCAATAGTACTCGAGATGTGCTTGGCGCAAGCATCGGTCTTTACCTGGATGGGATGCGTGAGGTGTATCATGAACGATGTGAAGGCCCACAGATATCAGGTCAGTAGGGACAACGAGTTGGTGTACTTCTCTGTTGGGCAAATCCTTCCCTGTAAGGAATGTTTTTCTGTACAAGAGACCATCTTTTAGTATGAACTCATCTAGTGGTATTGGTAGAGCAGGTGAGGTCGAGGCATCTCCTGATTCAAGGATATAAACTACTTGTGACCACATGGAATCTTTGTGCTGAGAGTTTTGAACATCCTCTGATGTTAAGGTTGTGCTGTCAGTGACCTTGGGCTGCAGGGACGTGACAGGTGCGACTACATGACGTGAGAGGGCATCTGCGACTACATTCGATTTTCCTGGGACATACTGAAAAGTGGGATTGAAGTCCTGGATGGTGATGGACCATCTAGCTAACCTACCAGTGAGGTTGCATCCCTTAAACAAATCACATAGAGGAAGGTGGTCTGTCTGGATATGCACTGGATAACCATATACTATGTCTCTGAAATGTTTCAAGGACCAGACGACTGCCAAAGCTTCTAAATCGGTGACGCTGTAACTACGTTCAGCAGTGGTAAGTGCGTGACTAGCATACGCTATTACTCACTTCCTGGATGTTTGATCTAGTTGCATTAGAACTGCACCAAGTCCTGTGCCTGAGGCGTCTGTGCATAGAAGAAAGGGTGTGGTATAATCAGGGAATGCTAAAATTGGGGCATTGACAAGAGCTGTCTTTAGCGCTTGAAAAGCCCGGGACTGATCGTTAGTC
>JAGKTI010027070.1:0-13375 GCA_018397915.1 Birgus latro | reverse complement strand
ACCACCCAGCATAGTAAATGGTTTCCTGGTGTACAGGAAACCATCTGACTTGTCACGCAGTGTACAGTCACCCACAGGCAGAAGGATGAGGAAAGAATGCAGGAAAAAAAGACAGAAGAGGGAGTGTAAAGTCACCTGTAGGCAGAAGGACAAGGAAAGAAGGACAGAAGAGGATTGAAGGAAAGAAGGATGGGAGAGAGGAAATGGCAGACACCCGAGAGCAGCACTACATCAAGTGAGTGGATGGTGAGCGCCCCCACCTACCACAATATCAAAATTAAAATTATCACAATATACACACAATCTGATTGTGAGAGAGAAAACTGCCTGCATTTACTCAAAGCTGACAAAGATCCTCAACCCCTTCCAATCTAGTGGATGGCCAAGTGTAATCAAAATGTGGGGTTGACATGACTAGAAACCACATACCTACCTCATAACCAAGTCTTACTGCAACTCATCCAATCATGAACTGATATTCAATTTGTGGAAGTGGCCCACTTCCACCACGTGAAAACAAATCAGCTACTGAGTATGGTACTATACAGTCATGGACAACACCGCCAAAAACTTCACTTCCCATGCTTCTCACTTTCCTCTGCTGGCTGATAATGCTAAACTGAGAAAGGCTTGGTATGCTTCTCTGCCCAAACATGATTCTTTTTGATATGATGTGTTGGCAAGGAAGGTGAAGGTGCAGGAGCAGGCAGGCCTCAATTGTCCTACCTCTTGCCCCCCTCCTCTCCATACAAATACGGTACAAAAATTATGAGAATCTATGAACACAAAATAAGTAAATTATGAGAATCTATGAACACAAATTAAATACACACTACATCAGGGACAAGCTGAACAAGCATGTTCCATTTCTAAAACTTTTTATAAAATAGCAAAATCTGTTCCTTATAAGATAAACTTCCAACAAGACTTTATAAACATTCAAAAGATAATGATGATGGAGAGATTTAAAGAGAGCTTCCTGGACTGGAGAACATACAAAGGCAGATGATTCAATCATTACAAAAAGCAAAAATGGATGTGGGCAGGTTAGGTCATTCATAGAATGGGAAAGACCTTTGTCCTGCAGTGGACTGACTCAGGGAGATGACGATGATTACGGTGATGCTCCTTAACATGCAAAATAAGTCCTCACTATTGTTTGTGTCAGGGACGTGTTCCAATATAACATAACTTTTACAATGTAACTATAACTGGCACCAGTATTGTAAATCTGAGGAATTTGTGGCCTGAGGATCATCTGAATGTGAACCTGGTGAAGTGCTGGCAGAAGTTACCCTGCTCCTGCAGTTCACCATCCTCCTACTTGGGCACTGGGATGGAGCTGAGGGGCATATGGTACCATATCTTAGTTTTTATTTAGTTTTTTTCCTCACAAGCCAGTAGGAGCATGGGGATGCAACTCAGTGGAGCATGGCCTTCAATCATGCACATGCTTGAATATCTTCAGTGCTGCGACTCAGTCCAGTTCCTGTCAAGCAGTGTGTGTCTGAGGACACTTTCTTCTTCCTTGTCACAGTTTTGTTTTGTGTTGCGATGACTGAGTGAATCGTGCAACAGTATTGCATCAAACTTTGTAAAAGATTCAGCTGGCTTTTGGCAATGAAGCTATGGGTGTTATGCAAATTAAGGACTGGAATAACTGCTTCAAAAAAGGAAGCTCATACTGAGTTCCCCCCCCCCCCACCATGGTATTGTTCATTAGGAGGCTATATGTTCAGATGGCCAAAAAATCAATAAAGAGTACAATCTGGGAGTTCTCCATCACCTACAGAATGCAGTGCATCACTAGAGATGAGAACTGTGGGAGGTGGAGGACTGAGAGTTCCGTCATGACAATGCTCCAGCCCACTTATCCCATCTCATCCAGGATTTTTTGGCCAAACACAGGATCACACTGGTCTGCAGGTTGCCTACTCTCTAGATATTGCTCCCTGCGACTTTTGGCTATTTCCTAAACTGAAGATGTCACTGAAGGATTCTAGATTTGAGGATACAAATGAGATGGAGGCAAATGCAACAAAGATCTTGTTGGTAATCCCCAAAACTAACTTTAAAAAATGTTTCCAGCAATGGAAGGCCTGCAGGGCTAAGTGTACTGCATTCCAAGGGGCATACTTTGAAGGGGATCAAAGTCTGAACTCAGTATGTAAGCTTCCCCCCTGCCCACCAGCTAAAGGTCTGATACTTTTTGATCACACTGTACCTTGCATATAACCAGGAAGTGGGGCATCCAAGGCAACATCAGTGCCACTGCATGAAGGCATCCTTCTCCATCACTGGGAGCAAGAATAAAATATTAAAATGTCACTGGACTGAAGAAATTAACATAATACAAGGCTGTTCACCTTGCTATTTGTTCTACATACAAAAATAAAAATCTATTAATACAGGTATTACCAATTTAACACCATACACACATACAACCAGGCCTTATTATAAGTTGGGGATATGTTCTCAAGTATCAACTTTTTTCCCCATACAACTGTTATTGTAAATGATAAAGCACCTTCACAAGCAGCAATGGAACTTAAATGTCTTCAGTCTGATGACATATTTTCTATCCTATTCATACTATCTCCAGGTGATATTAATATGCTTTGGAGAAACTTTTTGAACTTGAAAAGTTAAATATACCCTTCATTAACCATTTTACTGCTAGAGATCCCTCCAAAAAGTGAGTAAAATTATCTGGATAGATAGAATAAAACATTAAAGATGTCAAGAGGCAGTTTTTTCTATATACTGTACTGTAGAATGACCAGAAAATAGAACATGAAATACAGTCTTATAAGACGGACTTCATTATATATGGCTTGACTCCATGCTTCTACAGACCATAAATATTAAAACCGAGTGTGAAGCAAGCCCCTAAATATTGACAGTTATGTATGAACACATATAACTGCTACGTGTGATCACCCTGCATCTCACAACAGAGTGTAGTTATTTACGACAAAAAGTTCAAGCAGGCTCCAGCAATGCCACATGTTTCAGAAACTGTTGTCCAAAACTGTGGGGCTGGCCCACACCTTCCACACACTCAGTTTTAATAATACAGCCTATATCAGTATGGCTAAAGGGAGGAACTTCTCTGAATGCATATAACCAATAACGAATCTTATATGAAAGAACACTGGGTTTAAGGTTGAACCTAAAGGATTAACTGATGACATATTATATACTATTCTTAATACAGTACTTCCAAGCTTTTATTGTGCTCAGGAGAGACAATGCAAACTAGAGGGGTTACATATATCCTTCAGGGGTTACATATAGCCTTTAATAACCTCTTCATCACCAGAAGTCTGTCCTAAGTTCAGTATAATAATGTGGCGGTAAAAAGAAAGTAAAAAAAAGTCACTGGATTAAAGGGTTTAAATGTATTGCTATGAATTCTGAGAGAATGGCTAATACTAACAGTTTCACTGCAAACTAAGAGATACTGTATTAATCAATTCAATCGAGTGACATTTTCTTTCTCTTACTACCTACAGGTGACTTTATTCAGCTTATGTGAATCCTCTGTAGTGAAGGGATCATTGAAAGCTGTGAATAACCTCTTCTGTTTTGAAAGTCCTTCCTAAAGTAAATAAAATCAACTGGAAACAGAAAGAACAAGATTTAAAATATATCATCAGATTCAAAGGGGCTCAATGAATTGCTAATATTATCAGTTTTCAATTTCACTGAGGCCTTAACAACAGGTTCTTAGAGGCCTTAACAACAGGTTTTACATCTGCACAATCACTGAGTGCATTCACAGACTTAAAAAATACTTTTGGTTCAACAATATTAGATTTATATAATTAGTAAAAGCCAATCCCATTTTACACCCTCGGAGGTGCAGGGGCCCAAGGCTTGGCTACTGTGGTTCAATACATTTAAGGGTAGATGACCAACCTACTTGGTATCATGTGATTAAAAACCTTCCCCTCACCTCTTGGGGATCTCTAAGCAAGGCTGTCACTTCAGTTGGGAAGTTGTAAGCACTAGACCTCCCTGCACCGTAAGCCACCACAAAACCTGCATTTTTTTTTTTTTTTTAAGTAACAGTCAGTAAACAATGACAACACAGCACATCAGTGAAGCTTCCAATACAGGTGGTCAATATATGTCAGGATGTGTTCCAAAATATCAATACCTGTACTTTTTCCATATAATTAGTACTGTAAATGTAGGTAGTTGTCAAAACAGCTTCATGGACATCAATGGTGTTGCACAGAGACACCTTCACACAGTGGCAAACAGCCTGGGCAGTGGAGATGCCCAATTATACAAATATTCCTCAGCTCCCTCCCTGTCTCATGGAAGAAGGCTAGTGGACTGCAAAAGAAGGGCAACTTTGGCCTGTGGTCCACTGGGTTCAAGGTCAGACGAGCAAGGGGTTGCAATTACTACTGCTGCTTTATTCAAGGTAAATAAAGATTTTTATGCAGGTGATGAAATTCTGAACACTACATAAGATAATAGAGGCAGTTGTAAACCCTGTGATGACTAGAATTTCCCTCAGGTCAACTAAACTGTCTTTGTAGCTTGAGTAACTTTATTTGATGCATCCATAGAAAGTTGTGGTTGGTGCAGCCCCAGACTCATTTGAATGTGAACCCAGTACACTGCAGACTGAAACTGCCTCCTCCTTTAGGCCCGCTTCACATGAACAGACTTTTTCCACGCAGAGAGCTAGCTGCACAAAAGCCTGTCAAGAAGACATGTCTTCACACATGCAGTTTTTTAATGTGCGTATAGATTAATAATAATACCAACAGTAATAATAAAAATAATAATAATAATAATGTAATAATAATAATTAATAATTATTATTATTCATAATGATAACAGCAATAATAATAATACGTAGTACAGTGTGATGTGATAAATTATATAGCATTTCTTAATATTAAAAATACTTTTTCATATTGCAAATGCTTAAAAATACATACTTGATTGAAAATATTCACAGCAACAACCGTACCCTGCCACAGATGAACCACCACTGCTGTGGCCATGTGGGAAAATTCCACCCATGTGGCATTACATTGAGTGACAAGCCAAATGGTTTCCTGTAAGCCAAGAAACCATTTACAATGCTGGGTGGTAACCATATAACCAAACCATACGTGCTCCCTACGTGTCAACAAGTGGGTTGGTGGAGGGTTAGTGCCCCTCCCTGTAAAATAAATAACTCAAAGTCAAATGGCCACCCCTTACGGGATTATGGCGTCTGGCAATAGATAGATAGACAGATAGATAGATAGTGAAGTACTCTATAACCTTCTATAGTACCTTAGAACACTCGGGACATTGTGGATGGTGAATCTCTACCATGAGGATATTTTGCAACATGGACTCCATGTGAACGGTCCCATCCAACTTCTTTCATTTCTAAACTTTGCGGAAAAAAGTCCGATTGTGTGAAGCGGCCCTAACTTCACCATCCTTGTTGCAGTGGATAGGGAACTGATTGAAGAACATTTGTACAGCTGAGCAACAGGGCTGCCCAGTTATGACATTGCCACCGCATGAAGGCAACCTTCTGCAGCACCATCCTCAGAAAGTGAATGGGTTGACTGACAGTATTTCTGTAATTTAATGAGGAATTAACAGCAAAACATAAGAGTTACTTGCTGTACTATATGCTTCACTCCATCCTCACAAACCTACTGAACATCACTAAATTTTTTTTTTTTATACATGCATATTGTCTAGTATAGTTCAAGGCAAAAGAACTGTACACAACTATTAACAATGCTGAATATGCAGATCACCAGCCTAATTCCCTTGATGGCATTACCGATCATTAAACCTCCAGCCATATCTGTGGCATCGAACCTATACAAGGGCAACACTCCGTGGTGGTGGTGGTGGTGGTGGTGGTGGTGGTGGTGGTGGTGGGGTGGGTGGGGGGGGACAGAGTGCTGGGTACCACAGTTCAGAACATTTAAAGGTATGAGACCGAACTTCAATCCCAGCAGTGTTTTTACATGATGGAAAAACCTCTGGCCATCTCAAAGATTTGCATTAGTGTGTATGCCACAGCCTTTCTGACACAATAGATCCAACACCACACCACTGGGTATCTATATAAATATATATTATGGTGTATTAGCAGTACTATAGTCGGTTTCAGGGAGTCTGACGCAATGATTTTGCCAGCTGAGGACAGGTGGATTTGGTAACACTGTGTGATGCTCTAGGGTGGTGATTGGTCGATTCCAGTTGTGCTTGAAAGTGCACCAAATTGACTTTGTATTCCAACCAATGCCCTCATTTATTTGTAAGATACCGGATTATACAGATACAAATTAAAGCAATTATATCTTCAGTGATAAATATGTGCCTTTTAGATTATTAGAGATAAACCTGAATGACATCCAGAACAAAAGTAAAGTTTCAAATGGGCACATACGGACAACAGCCAGCGACTGTGGTGGGAATTCAGATGTTCACAGTAAGGTGGTTCCGAGGTCCTGTGAAGGCTTGAATGATTTTCCCACCACTACTACACAGAGTGACAGTCTATAGTCTACACCATACCCTTCATTACCTCATCTACTAATACACAACCTTATCCTAGATACGCTTAGCTTATCTTCTAATAATTACTTGTGTAAGCACGCACACACACACACACACACATCTCACTGGGGCCAATAAATGCTATTCTCAGGATATATAGTGTACATACACACTTTCATTACCTTCATGGGTAACAGTAGCTTTAAAAATCTGCAATTGTTTGTAGGCCTATTCATAGTCAGATTCAGTAAAATTAATTTTCTTAGATTAATAAGTTTGGTGTTGATTTTCCTGAACATTTTCATAAGTATCATAAGAGACAGATATACTTAAAGATAGACGGACACCCTATCCCTGGCCACCATGCATCTTCTCCTCGAGCATGACATATCTCTGTCCCCTCGGCAGAGAGGAGCCGGGAAAGTAATGTATTACATCACTGTAGAATGAACTGAATTTTTGTTAATGGTGGAAAAAAGGAAAATTAGATAAAAGCAAACCTCATGAGAAGCTAATAGTTGAACTATGCTGCTATAAAAAAATAGCGTACAGTGTGTATGAAATCAAACATAATGAAATGAATTTAAATAATCAGTCGCTGACTGTTGTCATATGTGTCCAGTTGAGACTCCACTTAGTTTTGCTATCAGTGTCGTTCAGGTTTATCTCTAATAATTTAAGAGGAACATATTTATCATTAAAGATATCATTGCTTTAATCTGTTTCTGTGTAATCTGGTATCTTACAAATAAATGAGGGCGTTGGTTGGAATACAGAGACAATTTTGTGCATGTTCAAACACAACTGGAATCGACCAATCACCACCCGAGAGCATCGTGCAGTGTTACCAAATCCACCTGTCCTCAGCTGGTAAAATCAGTGTGTCAGACTCCCTGAAATCGACTATAGTAGTAGTACCCCCTGTTCACCAGAAATGTGAATCCAGTGGACTGCAGGCTGAAGCTCTCCCACCCATGCAGCCCTTCATCCTCCTTATGGGGATTATGGAAGGAGGTGAGGGACATTGCATAACTGGGTAGTACACTTGTCTGGCTTTACTGGTGCTACTATGTGAAGGCATCTCCTTCCAGCGCTGGGCTGGTACACTAAAACCCGTTGACAGAGGCAGGTTCTTTCTCTTGTAATTACCATAACATACATACATATATATATATATATATATATACTGTATATATACTATATATATAGATATATAGGTAGTCAGATACTGTCTGTGTATATATATATATATTGTATATATATATAATATACATATACATATAGTGGTAGGTGGTGGCGACCATCATCCACTCACTTGGTGTAGTGCTGCCTACTTCTTCCTTAGCCTTTATCATTCTCTTTCTGAGCCTGCCCTCCTCTCTTCCTATTTTTCCCATCTTTCCTGTCACTTCTTATTGCTTTTCTTTCCTTTACAGGTGGCTTTACATTGAGTGACAAGCCAAATGGTTTCCTGTAAACCAAGAAACCATTTACAACGCTGGGTGGTAACCATATAACCAAACCATGCGTGCTCCCTACGTGTCAACAAGTGGGTTGGTGGAGGGTTAGTGCCCCTCCCTGTAAAACAAATAACTCAGAGTCAAATGGCCACCCCTTACGGGATTATGGCATCTGGCAATAAATAGATAGATAGACATATATATACAGTATATATATTTATACACATATATGTACTGTATATATATATTATATATGCGTGTGTGTGTGTGTGTGTGCGTGCGCAACTATATACAACTATATATACAGTGAAAAAAAAAAAAACAGTCATCACCACCATCAATCATCATCATCATCCCATTTTTTTTTTTCCTGTCAAAGATGGGGTGAGAAGAATAAGAGTCAGGTTCAAATGTTTCACAAGAATGCACAATGTACAATCAATTTTTCACATAAAGTCTGGCATGTGTGTAGACTTAGTAATATTTTAACCCCTTAGGCCAAGTGATGAACTGTACTTTTATAATTTAACTTATTGCTACCAAGTGATTTTATTCAACTTGGGGCACCACCTCCGGTACTGCTGGAGTTACTGACTCTATATCTCACTTCTCTAGGTCCAAGTGTCTCCCCTAAAGCTGAGTAAAATCATTTCATGAGAACAAGAAATAAAACAATTACATCCTTGGACTGAAGAGATTACTGATGCAGCTTTACATGAAAACTAACTGTATTACAGCACATAGTTTTCTATCAGGAATTCAATATGCTGATGTCACTCTAATGATATATTTTTCCTTTTTCAAGAGCTGTTCCGTTTAGGAGAAACTTTTTGAGCAAGAAAGGCTAGATAGAGCGTTCATTAACCCCTTCATTATCTGAGGACTATCATCATCATACTTCTCTTCCCATCCTCGGATGAGGTGATGTTGGGAAGTGGGAAATATCAAAAATAGTCAGCCCAACTGAATGGCCCACAGACTCATTTATTCATCACTCAAGCCCTCAAAATCCTGACTCCACCTCACAGGCATGTAAATCTACTCTCTCATGACTGAATAAAACTGTTTGGAGGAGGCAAGAAACTAAGGGCCATAGTCTTAAACTGTGGGCAGGCGTCCACCTTGCCCTATCCGTATCTTTTGATACTCTTAGTACATGAAAGGGAGAGCATTCCCTGGGGAACGGGAGAGGATTACTGCGGCTTAGTACTGGACTCTGTGGGGAGTCTCACAGCACCCCTTCACATGAGCCTTCACCATATTATAGTAGCCTTGTGCAAAGAAAACTATGCAGAATCTGAAGGACCATATGGTGTATCTGGTGGGAAAATTAATTTAATGATAAAAAAATTGTGTAAAGAAAAAAATAACCATTTAATATTTTTATCGTTTTAAAAGACTTCACCGCTTCTCTGGAGATGGTCAGTTTACGACGAGATGAGAACAATGATGAAATATGGTATCCACTTCCATTTTATTTTTCAATATTTCTACCAAACTGTTCAGATATGGTGCATGATACTTTTATAATCTACAGTACATCCTTCAACTTTGCCAATATTAACTTTGCGATTCACCAATTTTGCGAGGTACAGTAAACCCTTCATAAGCCGAACTATATGGGGCTCTACCCTAGTTCGAATTACCGATTTTTCCGGCTTACCGAATTTTCACCCCCCAAAACTGCTAAATTACCGAATTTTCACCCCTCAAAATAGCTAAGACAATACCTATTACTTGTCCTTTCAACACTAAATTAAAGAAGCATATAAAAATAAATTAGTTATGACAAAAAATAATATAGTGCATTTAATATACATTTAACCCCTTCAGTGCTGGGTGTATTTTCATTTTGTTCTTGCTGCCACCAGACAATTTTAGTCTGTGTAGGTTGGATCTGTGGAATTGCACGGGGTTGGTACAGCCTTCGTTAGCCCCTTCAGTATGTGAATCCAGTCCTGAGTGCCATAAAATCGGCTGGAGCAAGCGTAAAAAAAGAAGAAATAGACGTCACAGTACTGAAGTGGTTAATTGGTAGAAAATCATTCACAGAGGCAGTACCGACTGTCGGTAACGTGTGTTGGAGATGGATTTTCACCCCCCCAAATTGCAATAACAATACTTATTACTTGTCTTCTTAACACTAAAGTAAAGGAGCATATACAGTGTATAAATTAATAAAGAAAGACAAAAAAGAAAGAATTCAGTGCACATAAATTGCCTTTCGTCAGAGGCAGAAGATCGTCTGCAGTTTTTGTTTTGTTTTGGAGACGGAGGTGGTGGAGGTGGTTTAACTCACACTTGAACGTAAATTCTAAAAAGTACCCAGTATTTATTTCACTCTATATTAAGAACTAAACTTAAATGTAATCACTATAATAGACTGCAGTGTAACACCTTTCGTCAGAAGCAGTAGATTCTTTGGCAGTTTGTTTTGTTTTGGAGACAGAGGTGGTGGAGGTGGCTGAGTTCATACTGTAATGTAAATTCTAAACAGTACCCAGTATTTATTTCACTCTATATTAAGAACTAAACTTAAATGTAATCACTGTAATAGACTGCAATGTAACACCTTTCGTTAGAAGCAGTAGATTCTTCGAAGTTCGGCAGTTTGTTTTGTTTTGCAGACGGAGTTGGTGGAGGTGGGTTAGTTCATACTTTAACGTAAATTCTAAACAGTACCCAGCATTTATTTCACTCAATATTAAGAACTAAACTTAAATGTAATCACTGTAATAGACTGCACTGTAACACTTTCAGTAATAATAGTACTGAACTTTAATCATGATCACTACACTGTCACACGCACATATTATTTTTTTTAGCTTCATTCCTTTACGACTAGAGGTGCCAGTATCACTTCTTTTAAGCTATGAACCTTCCATCGCAAGGCAGAAGGCAAAAGGAGAGCACTGTTCAGCACTAAATGACAGTAAGAATGGCGCAACTACCGTCTCCAAAAGCAAGCAGCAGACTGGTGCCATGAGTCCGCTTGGCGCCATTTCTCCCCCTACTTTCGTATTTCGGCCTACTTTCATACGTGGTCTCGGCCTGAGTTCGGCTAACTGAAGATTCCGGCTTCTAAAAGTTTGGCTTATGAAGGGTTTACTGTAGTTCCAAAAGTCATGTATTTTTTAACACAACCACAAACATGCCGAGAATTAATGATGCATAACCTGGCCAATTTCCTTGCCGTCATTGACCAGCTGAAAGAAACCATTGTGAGCAACGAATGTAACCAATTTAGGGCTCAGGAAGAATGCCATGGTGTTGACAGGGCCCTTCGCTTTTATGCTGACTTCCACAGAGATGGAGTTAACAAGAGGAAGCAGTGTCTAATCACAAAATTCAAGAGAACCCCAAGAGACCCTGCCCATCGACCAGCCGTCCTGCCACCCCTCCCCAAGCAGCCATCAATCCTACCATCCCTAACCTTTTTGATTCTGATGACCCCAGTGACGATTCTGACTTCGAGGGATTCATGAGAGAGGCAGAAAAAACACAGCAAGATGTGGAAATATCTGCCGACAGTGATAGTGATGACACAGGCCCTGTGGGGCCACAGTAGCCGCACCCAAGGCTCGCCCCACCACAAGTCCCGTACACCACGCCAGTCTTAACATCAGTGTAAATGCATTTTTTTTTCTTTTATGTTTCTTACCTATGATGTTTTCTTATTAATATTACTGTACAGTACATCAGTTCATGTTTGTTTCATTTATTATCGTAAAATTAAGAGGTAGAGTCGAGAGAAAGAGTGGGAAAAAGTGCTTACCTTGGGGTGATATCAACCAATTTGCCTTTATTTAATATATTTAATTGGTTCAGTTTTGTGAATTTTGATTTTGCGAGGGTTTTTGTCGACGATATTCTCACAAAATTGGAGGAAGGACTGTATTTCATTAGTTCATGAAATGATTCCAACAGTAAAGAATGGGCAAGTACAACCTACGCAGATGAATCATGCACAGCCAATTAGTGTGAATTACAGTTTCATGTCTGCGTACTGTAAACTTTTACAAGTCTGCACTATTTTGTTTTGGCTTGGCAATATATTTTTCTGGTGTGTTTTGAAGTGATTTGAAATTTTTTTTACCTATACTTTTGGTGCTCGTGACTGGTTTTCAAATCCCCCCCCAAAATGCCTTGGGGGACTGGTGGGATTTCAGGTTTCTGGGTCAGAAAAATGGCCAATCAAGCATTTGGAGCAGAAATATAGTCAAAATCAGTATGACCAGCCAAGGCGTATTCGTAAGGTTATTAATGACCACATGAACCCCTTTGAAGCTATGCCTGACATTGAATTTTTCTTATGGTACAGGTTTTCCAGAGCCTGTATGCATACTCTTATAAAGAGTATTCAAGAATGAAAGCCAGTCTTTTTTAATAAAGAGGTAAGAACTGCTAACATTAAGAGACTATACTGTATGTGAATCTCAGAAACTGTCACACTTTTTTTTTTTTTTTAAATTAATCAGGGCTACAAACTGTTTGCTGCATCTAATCAAACAAAGGGGCTAGCTTTCACACTATCAAGATTACCACTTACGGTGACGGTGCGAGCTTCCACTTAGAGTGGGGTGCGGGAAGGGTAACCCCTGCCCACAGTTTCAACACTATGGGCATAAAAATCCATCACTGGTCAGAATAGGTTATTGTCAGGATGAACACAAAACTTTTATTGATTCACCATCAATGTAGGAACTCTATAACAAAAATAATTTAAACACTATATAATATATATACAGTAAACGTCCGTTAATCCGAACGGCAGTGGACTGAGAATCATTCGGATTATCAGATTTTTTAGATTTTGGGGTGGGACCCTTAACACACTTAATTACTGAAATTTTACCAAATGGATCACTATTCATTCATTCATAACACAATATGGCACATATTAACATTACTTTACGTATTACACAAATTTTTTACTTAATAATGTATTATTGATGACACAAACTGTAACTGGTAAATTAAGAGATGTTATGGGTTAACTCACCAGTAATGCAAGGTGTTGAAAACAGCAATTGTAGGCAGGTAAATCCAATTAGAGAGAGTAAATCCTGGGTTAATAATAATATGCACATACTGTATTGTAAAGGCACAAAAACGTAATATATATTACTGTGGAAAATTCCTTAAACCTACAGTACAGATCCAAAAGTGGTCGGTTGTTTACGAGGTGTTGCCAATCCATGCATTACCTGATCCATGACCATACTGCTCGGCACTTCAGTGCATTTGGTGCCCAGTTTGAATTTATTAATTGTGATTTTTTTTTTTATTTTTGGAGTTTTAGTCAGCGTTCTTCAAAAATTCGGATTACTGGGATTTTCGGACTATCAGTGTTCGGATTAATGGACTTTTACTGTGTG
>JAGKTI010027069.1:0-13376 GCA_018397915.1 Birgus latro | reverse complement strand
TTTTAACATCTAAGCTTCATTTTAACATCTAAGCTTCATTTTAACATATAAGCTTCATTTTAAAATCTAAGCTTCATTATAACATCCAAGCATCATTTTAACATCTAAGCTTCATTTGAACATCTAAGCTTCATTTGAACATCTAAGCTTCGTAAGCATCAACCAAGCATATTTCAAGCTGCAGTTTAACACAGCAGGGAGACTTAACCAATCTAAGCTTCCTAGTGCTTAAGGAACAAGGAAAAACTCAACTCAGCTCAAGACAGTGATCCGGGTAGAAGAGGAGACACCGTTAGCACCTTCTTAAACGATCATTTATGTTTTTTCGAAATTTCAAACGACGGAATGGAACGAAAATGTTTGCTAATCAGAAAATAATAATAATAATAATAATCGTACGACCCCCATGGCCAGTCTCAGCGGGTTCAACCGAGGACATTTTAACCCTCCATCTAGCGAAGTCAGAGGAGGGTACTGTTATCGGTGAGATCAACAGCAACAGGTGACGTAGAGAATTCGTTTCCGGGGCAAATCTCACGAAGTACGAGCATTAACTATGGTCGCGAAATTTGACGTAGTTATGGGTCTTACGGTCAACTGATATATTTTGATAGGGAGAAGTAAGTAGTTAAACAAAATATATATCTGAGATTTCAATGCGACCTGGGCTTGCTAGTCTCACGGACCCAGGTTCAAATCCCGGCTGGGGCAGGGAACAGTTTAAGGATTTGAATTTAATTAAAGTCAGCTTTACTGATCTACCAGAAGACCCGCCGACATGTCGTAAATATACCCTCGCTAATACCAATACACCAGTCCTGTATGAGACAGCCCTAGCATGTATTCAGTATAGACGGTGGGTGTTAGCGCCGAAGTGGTGACATGTAGAGGTGTGTGGTATGTAGGAGGACTGCTGGGCACATTTAGGTCTTGAGCTGAGGATGAGTTTTTTTCCCTCTCTCCATAGCCGATTCCCCCCCCCCCCCCCCACTTCCTACCGACCTTTTTTGACCGGATTCCATACAAAGCCAGTTCTAGGTGGCACAGGGTAGCACTTTCTCCCTGGCGATTTATTTAGTTTTGACTGTTGTACATTAATATCCACTTGTATGTTATTTTTTTCCTAAGTTTTCCCATCAGCGTAGGATGTACTGGTGTTGTGCGAGAGGAGACTACGGTGTGTTGTGTCGGGAAAAAAATAAATCGCTAAAGTAAAAGTGTAGCGACATCCCCAGTGCTATTTAGAGCGCTAATTACTTAACACAAAGCCTCGCAGTCTTTCTCCTCCGTGGTTTGTTTTTGCAGGAGGATTTATAGACCCTTGTTCGTCCTACAGAAACAGAACATGAACAGGTTGGATTTTAAACGGCCTTTGAAAGTCCCGCAGCACATTTCCCTTTGTGATTCATTCTCCTTCGGTATGTTATTGATGCAGAGCGTGTCGATATACAGGTATCATAAATAACATACTATACGGAAGAATGTGCAGGTGTAACAAGGTAAATAAATCGCTAAGGAAGAGGTGCTACGAAGAATTCCCATGACACCTGTAATTAAGCTCATCTATGTCACTACCCATCGTATGAAATTTTTGGCGCCATTTCTAGTCCCGCCAAAATAAACTTTAAGCAATTTTTTTCCCCTGTATACTTTCCCCAAATTTAACTTTAAGCCATTTTTTCCCTATATATTTCCCCCAAATTTAACTTTAAACCCTTTTTTCCCCGTATATATTTCCCCAAAATTTAACTTTAAGCCCTTTTTTCCCCGTATATTTTCCCCAAATTTAACTTTAAGCCATTTTTTCCCCGTATATTTTCCCCAAATTTAACTTTAAGCCATTTTTTCCCTGCATATTTTCCCCGGATTTAACTTTAAGCCATTATTTTCCCTGTATATTTTCCCCAAATTTAACTTTAAGCCATTTTTTCACTCATATTTCCCCCCCCTTTTTTCAACCCTTAATTTTATTCAATACATCATCAGCCATGGCCTTCGAGATCAGCCAAGATATGTGTGTTTCGAACCTCACTTTTCACAGGCCATGTTGGACGAGCCCTGAACAACACTTTACACTTTTACTTTTACAGTTTATCTGGTGCACAATGATTCTGGTTCCCTTTTTGGATCAGCTCCTTCCATTCGTTCCCTGTATCTCTGAATCTACTTTGCTCCCCCTCGTCCATCGTATTTTTTGAATTTCTAATCTTTCCTCTGTTATCCTCTAAGCCAAAGAAACGGGGTTATTTGCTTTGATAGGCTGTTGTTGTGGTGAAAAGACAGGCGAAGTGAACCCCCATACTCAGGTTAGAGGGCTTCCTTACCACCTCATTCTTTAGCGATTAATTTTAACATTTAGCTCACCATTACTCTGTTTTTGTGATACTAATTGTCATCTTCACCAACAGCTCAAGGATTATATTAAGCGTGTAAGGAAGTATTAAGGTCCGATGAAGGTGATTGATCGCCTATAGAAGGGATTATGGTGGCTGGGCAGGGGTGTGTGATCAGCTGGTGTGCCCTGATTTGCCCTGGGGTGGAGGACACACACACACACACACACACACACACACACACACACACACACACACACACACACACACACCATCATCTTCGCTCACGTCGTTACTTCCACCCACATGCACACTACACCCACACCCTCATTCTAACCCGCTCCCCCCACCCACATCCACATCTTTTACCCACACCTAAACCTACACCCATATTCACATCCACACCCTCACCCATGCCCACATCCACACCCTAATACAGCCCCTCAACGTCACCCTCACCCACACCCACACCCACACCCACACCCACACCCACACCCACAAACACACCCGAACTTATCCAGACCCCTCACCTACTTGCTTACCCTCGCTGTTACACACACACACACACACACACACACACACACACACACACACACACACACACACACACAGCTCCCACCCTCACCTTCCCCACCCCACCTCACACCTACACCCTTAATCCTTCCCCTCATCTGCCCCGACCTTCAGCACAAGCCCCACCCCTTGCCTGCAGACACTCTAGGTAGCTACTGTGATGGTGTGGTACAGCTACCCTCGGTGCTACACTGTGGTGGTTGCGGTATACAGTGACTGGGTACACTGAGAAAGACGCAGCAGTCCCCACCCCCCTCTCATCCCCCCGCCCCCACCCCCTCCTTCCCCTTGTGCCGCCCCAAACGGCCTAGGTGGCGGCTGGGGCTCTAACCTCTCATGTGCTGTACTGTCGAGCAGGAGACTTGTTCGACATGCTGCTGCCGATGCTGAGTATCTACCAAGAGTACGTGAGGAACCACCACTACAGCCTCCAGGTGCTCGCCGAGTGTAAGCAGAACCCGCACTTCAGCGCCTTCCTAAATCGGCTCGAGAATAAACCCAACCTACAGGGGCGCACGCTGGAGACCTTCCTGACCTACCCCATGCACCAGGTGGGTCACGCAGCACCTCTCACCGTCACCAACACTCGCTGTCACCCTCGCTGTCACCTTCACTGCCACGATCACTCACCATCACCATCGTCACTGTCAGCATCACCCTGACCCTCACCCTCATCATCACCATCACCTCTACCCTCACCCTCATCATCACCATCAACTCTACCCTCACCCTCATCATCACCCACACCATCACCATCACCATTACCTCCTCCCTCACCATCATCCTCACCCGAACTCTCACCCTCACCCTCCTACTGTCACCATCATCACAACTGCCATCGTCATAACCAACATCATCATCATCACCATACTTACCTATGCATCATCATCATCATCATCACATCTACCTCTGTCGCTGACGTATCAAATGCTGTAGCTTTAGAATTTACGGAGAAGGAATCTTGCCCTCCCACACCCCACGTCTTCCCTGCGCGCCGCGTGTACTAAATTGGAGAGGTGTAGGCTTGTAATCCCCTCACCCTTACACATCCCTTAGACTCATATCACTGTTAAATAAGAGAGGTGCGAGTGAAGAATGTACATGTAGAGGTAGGGAAAGCTTTTAAGGAGGTAACGTACAATGTAATGGCAAGAGAGAGAGAACGGGGTGACATGGAAGGTGTGGCAGGTGTAAGGTCAGGTGTGAGCACGTGTATGAGGTGAGAAGATTGAATTAATGAAGAACAAAAAAGGTCGAGTTATAGTTAATGAAGAACACTAAAGGTCAATTGTTAGTTAATGAAGAACGCCTGGTGAACACGGATGAATGAATGAGTGAATGTATCAAGCCAAAGATGTGCAGCAAGGAAGCCTGTGGAAAATAGAGTAGAGGTGTGTGCTTATCCTGTACGGTCACATGGAGAGGATGGATGTAGACAGGTGCGTGAAAAAGGTATATATCGGCAAGTGTGAAAGTCAGAGGGGGCGAGGCAGGCCAAGAGGATGAATGGCAGTCGTAAATTTGCCTTAGAGAAAACGAGATGTGGAAGTTGATAAGTGTAGGGAACTGACAAGGAATCAAGCTGGTTGGATGAAGTATGGAAGGGAACTCAAGGCAAAGATTTGACGCCTTTTGTTAATTGTATCTGACGGGTGTTTGGAAAGTGCATCGGTAAGGGAAAATAAAGTGTGGCGTTGGTGTGTTGAGTATGTGATGGTGTGATGTTGAGTGTATAGTGCTGGTGTGTTGCTGAGTGTATAGTGTTGGTGTTGCGTGGAGTGCAGAGTGTTGTTGAGTGCAGGGTGTGTTGTTGAGTGTGTGATGTTGATGTGTTGTTGAGTTTATAGTGCTGGTGTGTTGCTGAGTGTATTGTGTTGGTGTTGTGTTGAGTGCAGGGTGTGTTGCTGAGTGTGTGGTGTTGTGTTGCAGATCCCACGGTACATCATCACGCTGCACGAGTTGCTGGCACACACACCGCACAACCACGTGGAGAGGAAGAGTTTGGACCACGCGAGGATGCAGCTGGAGGACCTCTCACGCCAGATGCACGACGAGGTAAGACAGTCCACCGTTGCATCCTCTTCCCTGCCGTGGGGGGTACGTGGGTGAGTGAGTCCGTGGGAGGGAATCAAGGGCTGCTATACTCTTTTCACTTTAACGTGGCGTAAAAAGCTGCCATCTCTCCATCTTGAATCCTGAGTTAGAATAATAAACACTGCAAGTTGGTGTTGGTCACGAAGAAGCGCTAAAGAACAGGAAGTAGAATCGTAGATTTTTTTTCTCTCTCTCACTAGGCTACGTGAAATAAGCTGTAAAGGGACGAAAATTTGGGTCGGGTTAAGGCGAACAGACTATAGCATATGCTGTGTTGCAGGTGAGTGAGACGGAAAACATCAGGAAGAACCTTGCCATCGAGCGTATGATCGTGGAGGGCTGCGACATCCTGCTGGACGTCAACCAGATGTTCGTCCGCCAGGGTAAGAAGCCGACTGCCTCGCACCCTCTCAGTTCCTGCTTCCCCAAGGAGGCTGTCCCGTCCTTTCCCCGCAGGTCCATAGATTTCCCCCGCAAGGCCACCGACTTGTTCACCAGTGAGGATGGTGAGGAAGCTGGGGCCACGCCTCGCTCCCAGCGCTCTCACTCCACCGTGTCATACATGACCCGCGAGCAGCAGATTGCTGCCTTTGGCAACCGCCGTCGCCTCTCCTCACTGCGTCAGAGCTCACTGGGGAGTGCTCTTCCTGCAGCAGTGGCGGGAGCAGCTGGAGCATCCATGGTGCGTCACACCCTCAGCCTCGGTGCCTCCCCACTGTCCCCGCCCCAGCATGACACTGGCCGCCGCGCCTCGGACATACCCAGGATACGGAAGAAGAGTGTCCGTATTTCTGACGAGTCTTTTGACGAGTGTGAAGAGCTGGCTGCTGGCAGTTTGGTGGGTCCGGCGGTGTTCTCACCCACAGCCACCCCTAACTCATCCCCTGAAGACATGGAGGACACCAGGGCTGCCGGCCTTACCCCAGTCGAGGAGCGCTCCTCCTTGGACTCCAGCGAGGAACCTCGCCACACACCAAATTCCTGAAATCGGACAAACTGGCTCTTGGGCCAATGTTATGGTTCTTGTCTGCCTCTGCGGGCCAGGCCGATGTGGTGTCCCTGCTGAGGCTGCAGTGGACGTCTGTGTCTGGCCGGCACTGGCCTGGCAGCCAGGCCGCCTCTCGCCCCACCCCACCCTGGCCCTTGACCCCGTCCGCAGCAGCCTGCTGTGCAGGGCCACTGATGCTGAGGGCAGAGGAGGGACGGTGGTGGACCGGCCGGCCAGGAGGGAGCCAACAGTTGAGTGAAGGAGGTGAAGCCAGTGAGTGAGTGCTACAGTACATGTGCTGTATGTACACTATACAGCCTCACTACACTACAACCTCTTCTCTTGTATTGATAACAGGAAATAATACTTTATTAAGCTATTGGAATTTCCTAGCACTTCAGAGGGTCAGTCCAGTGATCATAATAAAGTAGAAAAAGTGGTCAGATAGCAAGTCCATTGTTGAGTGTCGAATGAGCGATGGTTGTGGTAGTGAGTTACGGTTGTGTGTACCGTGCCGTACCGTACCGTGCTGTGCTGTGCTGTGCTGTTCTGTGCTGTGCTGTGCTCGTGTTTCATGTTGAAGAGATGTAGTGCTGAAACATGTGTCTGTCGTGCTGATCTCCGCAGCCCGGCCAGTCAGCGTACCGCACGTCAGCGTCGGGCTCAGCAGGCAGCAGTTGTGTCGAGGGTCAGATATATGAAGGCAAGCTGCACTGACACAGCCTGAGGAAGTCACTAGTACAGTATTTTACCAATGTGTGTCCACAGGAGACATTACACTGATAGCAATGTTGACCTAACTTTGTGATGTGTGTATAGGGGTTGGCAGGCATTGTGTTGGCTCTTTTATCAACACCCCGTGAAGTAGGTTAGCATTGGTTCAAATTTCTAAATATCATCTTTAGAATCTATGGCAGCATTTATCTGCCACCAACACCTTTTGATGTATTTCGTTTTTATCATTGTATTGATTTCTATGTGAGATTGTGTGAGTTACAAGTGTTCTGACTGCCATGTACGTCAACCGCCTAGGGTCTTGTGATGTCCGGTTCTCACATCATCGCCTCACATTCACTCAAACATTTACGATCGTTTTCCTCTTGTGCTTTGAATCTGCAGGATGGACAGGAGACATGGAAAGCTGATTCACTCTCCTTGCCTTCTTTTGGCGCTAATTCCGCTCTCCCGCAACTCTGATTCGCTTTTGCAGGAAGAAGGAAGATCGGAAAATCCTACGTTTTCTCTGCCTCTGCCTTAAAGGAAATAATTTGATCGTGAGTGAGTCTGTGAATGTGGGTCTTGAATTTTACGTCTTTCCAAAATGGTGCGCGTGAGTCACTATTTTTTAAAACTATTTCACTTTTTAAAAACTGCCTTGGAAACTTTTTTTGTGAACAAGTGGGAACCAGGAGTGTATAAATATCTAAGTGTACATGTTATAAATATCTATCTATATATATATATATATATATATCTATTTTTCTGGTATGCTGTATCAGGCTTTATCTTCTTGGCCAATTTTGGAGCACTCCGTTTGACTTAAGGACGTGTTCGATTTGATTTTATTCTTGCTTCCTCCAGACGATACGTAATTATTTAGCTAATGACGCTTTAATTACTGTTTTTATTATTATTATTATTATTATGGTGATGATGATGGTCATGATGACGATGATTATTATTGTAACTGTTATTATTATCATTATTATTACTGTTATTTGAACGGCGGAGGTTAGATGCAGCCTTCATCAACCCCTTTCACCACAAAAATACCGCTAAATGAAAGGAAGTGGAAGTAGACGGAATGAAATGAAAGAAAGTGAATGAAAACGGAGTCTATACGTCATCGCAGTGAAGAGGCTAACCCATTCCACCCGAGGACGCTTTTTTTTTAGACAACAACAACAACAGCGGTACAAAAAAGTGTCTCAACGTTATTACAAATACGTCGTCGTAATGAAGTGGTTAATCTCTCTCTCTCTCTCTCCGGCGCTGATAAGGAGTATACGCGTGGTGGCGCTGTGCATCGTGGGTGGAGCAGCTGCGGCGTCCACCCGGGAGCCAGCCCTCCTCGTGTCTCTCCGCGCCTGGCCGTGGGAAGGGCCCTGGTCTGGCCCGGGCGAGGCACTGTCCACCACAAGGGGGCGCCTGTTTCCTCCACGGTGTATGTGCTGTACTGTACCCCACCGAAGTAGTTACATGTGGTCGACGGGTTTGCTCCTCCAGACGGAAGCAAATAAGCCTAGTAAATGGTGATAACGTCTAGCTTGGGGTAATTCTAACCTAGCCAAGACCACTAGTGTGTGAGGGGGTTACTGACGGCGCTATCTAAGTTATTTATATCTGAAAGTATCTGTATCTAAAAGTAATTATATCTGAAAGTATCTATATATAAAAGTATCTATCTAAAAGTACCTCTGAGTATCTACATCTAAAAGTAATTAAATTTAAAAGTAATTATTTCTAAAAGTATCTATATCTAAAAGTAAATATATCTAAAAGTATCTATATCTAAAATAAATATATCTAAAAGTATCTCATTATATAAAAGTATCTATATCTAAAAGTAATTATATCTAAAAATAATTATATCTAAAAGTATCCATAGCTAAAAGTAATTATACCTAAAAGTATCTATATCTAAAAGTAATTATTTATAAACGTATCTATATCTAAAAGTACGTGTATCTAAAAGTATCCATACCTAAAATGACCACTATATCTAAAACTATCTATGTCTAAAAGTATCTCTTTCTCCACCTTGATGACTGAGCTTTAGGAAGAGATTAACAGTTAGAATACGATGCTAGTCACGAAGAAGTGCTGTGGAAACAATGCAGAATAGCCTTCGGTAACCCCTTCAGTGCGAGAGGCCTTTCCAAAATTTAAAGAAATCGTCTTGAGAATGCTATAAAAAAAAAAGAAAAATCGTCTGGAGGTTGCAATAATAAAATAAGTCTAGAAAAATCGTCTGGAGAAATATAAAATTGTCTGGAGAAATATAAAATCGTCTGGAGAAATATAAAATCGTCTGGAGAAATACAAAATCGTCTAGTGAAATAGAAATTCGTCTGGAGAAATAGAAAATAGTCTGGAGGAAAGTCGTCTGGAGAAATATAAAACCGTCTGGTGAAATATAAAATCGCCTGGAGGAAAAATTGTCTGGAGGTTGCAATAAATTAATAAATCATCTGGAGAAATAAAAATCGTCTGGAGGTTGCAATAAAATAAAGAATAGAGAAATAAAAAGTCGTCTGGGAAATGAAACATCGTCTGACGGAATTAAAAAAATAGTCTGAAGGAAATAAGAAATCGTCTGAATGAATTGTTAAAAAACATGAATGAATAAAAAATCGTCTGGAGGAATAAGAAATCGTCTGAAGAAATGAAAAATCTTCTGGGGAATAAAGAATCGTTTGGAGGTTGCAGTAAAATAAAAATGAATTAAAAATCGTCTGGAGGTTCGAATAAATAAATAAATAGTTTGGAGATTGCAATAAAAACTAAAAAAATCGTCTGGAGATTGCAATAAAAACAAAATCGTCTGGAGGTTAATGATAAATAAAAAAATCGTCTGGAGAGCAAGAATGAAATATAAAAAGTCCTCAGCCTGAAAGGGTTGAAAGGAAGAGAGGAGGAAAACGGAAGAGGAGGAGGAGGAGGAAAATAGGGATGGAGGAGGAAGAAAAAGAGGGATGGAGGAGGAGGAAGAAGTTAGGAGTGAAGGAAGAGGGGGAGGATGTAGAGTAGGAATGGAGGAGGAGGTGAAGGAGGAGGAAGAGCAGAAGGAGGAGGAGGAGTAAGAGTAGAGAGGGAGGAAGAGTGGGAAAGGAGGAGGAGGAGGAAGAAGTCAGGAGGAGAAGGAAGAGAAGAACTGGGAGGAGAAGAGGGAAGGAAGAAGTCGTGGAGAAGGCAGAGGAAGAGGAGGAGGACAGGAGGAATAACGACACCAAGCCTGTTTTTTATCATTATTATTATTATTTGGCTGGAACTTCAGACGATTTCCCTCAGCTGAAAATGAACTAAGCCTGAAGAGATTTATCAACATTTTTCTCACTATTTCCATACGATTATATTCATGTGTCACTTCTCCCTTCATTAAAATTTCTTCCTGTTCTTTCAGACGATTTTCTTTATCTGGCAGAGCGCTGTAGTGGAGGGGTTGATGAAGGCTGTGACCCCTGTTATCGTTGGTTAAGGCAGCTCCCTAAGCGACTCATTTTTCCATTTTACCCCCTACTGTCCATCTCCCCATAGATAACGTGTGGGAGGATATAAACCAGCCCTATCCAAGAACAAATCGCTAAGGAAGAGGTGTTAGGGAGGATATAGGTGTGTATCTAACCCCCCCTCCAGCTGAGTAAAATCGTCTGGGAGCAGCGAGAATGAAATAAAAGCAATCCGTCATCGAACTGAAAGGGTTGAATGTATGAGTGATCTGATGGGGTTTTGGTGACGCACACACGCACACACACACACACACACACACACACACACACACGCACACACACACACAACCCAGCATTTTCTTGACGATAGAGCCAAGCGATTTTGTGGGTCGTAGGAGCCCGAGAGTGCCGATACTGCTCCCCTCAACCCCTTCACGGTGGACACAGGTCTAGCATATCATTCCTGCTGGCGACAGACGATTTCATTCAGCGAGTGAATTACAGGGAGACGACAAACTTACGGACTCAGCGTAAAATTCCAGCCAACTGCGGACGATTTTTTTTATGTAACAGAAAATCGTTCAGTCAGGCGGCTTTATTGTTTGTTCTAGCTGGTGGCAGACGATTTTCTTCGCCAGAGGAAAGCCCCCCGTGTGGCGCTATTCGTGGCTGTATTGAAGTCTGACGGTTTGAAAAATCTCTCTAACGCTGAACAAAATCGTCTGGAGATAGCAGTGGCAGCAGTAGTAGTTGTGGTACGAGAAGTGGTGGTGGTGGTGGTTGTGGTGGTAGTAGTGGTTGTAATGAGGGTATTATTATTATTATTATTATTATTATTATTATTATTATTATTATTATTATTATTATTATTATTATTACTCGCTTAAAGGTCGTGTTTCGGTAACTCCAATGCCCACAAAGAAAGTGATCTACCTAAATGCCTCCTTTGGCGCCTTCTCTCGACGTCAAAAGGCCAGAAATGAAACATAACTAAGGAACAGGTGACCGGGATGACTGGAAATTATAGCGGTAGTAGTTATAGCAGTAGTTGTTGTTATAGCCTCAGATTTGAAACATATACCCAGTGGACTGCAGGCTGAAGTTGCCCTCCTGCTGCAGTCCGGTTAGGTCAGTGTCACCACGTGAAGGGGTCTCTCTCCACCACCAGGACACAGACGATTTTATGCAGCTTGCCTTTTTCGTCCGGAGGGATTAGGTCAAGATTCGTAACTAAGATTTGTACACTGCATAAAATCGTCTGGTAAATAAAATCGTCCGTTGAATAAAATTATCTGCTGAAAATAATCCGTTGAATAAAATCATCTGCTGAAAATAGTCCGTTGAATAAAATCGTCTGCTGAATAAAATAGTCCGGTGAAAAAATTGTCTGGTGAAAAATCGTCTGAAGGGAATAGTCGGTGATCAAGAGTCTTTTTCAGAGTTTTTTTTTTTTAATCAAATTTTCATTACTGTTCGTCGAAAAAAAAAAATATTATTAGTGTTCTGAAAGGATGTTTTTATTTATTTTGACTCGCCCATACCAGCCGACTGAGCCGTCCCCGCAGCACACAAGTTTCTATTAGAGTTTTTTTTTTCAGTGTTATTTTTTTCCTCTCTCTCTCTCTCTCTTTCTCTCTCTCTCTCTCTCTCTCTCTCTCTCTCCACTAAATACTTCCTCCAAAACATGAGACAAGAGCTAAGTACAGTTGTCTCGCTGCTAACCGCGATGTTTCGTGGGATGCAGGCTAACCACGCTTATCTCCCAGGCTTATCTCCCTTCAGTACGGTGCCTTTATCTATCTATTTATATATTATCAGGAGGGGTTTCTGTGGTAAAGGGATTTATGGACGCTTTTTCTAACCTCCCCATTTCAACATTATATTTGAAAGTGAAAAAAAAAAATCGTCTGGGAATTGACAGATAGATAGATAGAGGGATTAATAGAATAATAATAGGATTACAATGTCCTCACTTTCAACCCCTTCACTGCGATGACGTCATTAATGTTGTTGTTTATTTATATCAATCTTAACCCAGGGACACTGAAATATGCATAATTGTAGTCTAAATCCCTGACATCTATAGTCTGCTCCCTCAAACTTGGGCTAAAAAAATTGCCATCTTTCCGCCGTTCGTGCTCAGTTGTATTGAGTAACACTGAGCTATGAGGCTAGTCACGAAGAAGTGCCGTGGAGGGGGCGCAGAGCCGTGGTACCATCGTCCTAAATACGCAGCAAAAAGATCAAACTCTAGGCCAAGTTAAAGAGAGAAAAAAGAGTCCATTGATCTAAGCTGGATGATATACACAAGGGTCAGTCACTTCCCTGAGGCCCAATATAAAGCCAATGTATTCTTCTAGATATCAGTGAAATTCGGTGCTTCACTTTTTCCACCAGGTTATCCAGTCACATCAAATAATAAGAATGCTAGTCACGAAGAAGTGCTAGGAAAGGCAGGTAGACAAGCAGTACCATCTTTTTCCGCCACTTGAGAGACTTGAACTATTTTTTTTTTTTTTAATGCAAGGAAGAAGGAACCAAAGGCCATGGGTCCGCATACTGTTCCTTCCAAGAAAAAGCAAAAACAATACAAAAGAGAGCCAAATTCAAGATCCGTTCATTTCGAGATGCCTGGACACACTGCGTTTGAAAGACTGGAGATCATAGGAAGTAGGAACTGTAGTCTAGGGAAAAAATCAGTGCAACGTATTTATCCTCCCTGATAATTTGCTTATTTATTTGTTTATTGGTTTATTAATTTGTATATTTATTTTTCATAAGCTCGGATGGATAGACGGATGGACAGATGTCTGTAAATAGTACTTCATTAGATGCTCGTTGGAGGGTGTATTACGTGTTGCGTGGGGAGCTCAGTCTGCTGGTGTGGGTGTTGCGTGGGGAGCTCAGTCTGCTGGTGTGGGTGTTGCGTGGGGAGCTCAGTCTGCTGGTGTGGGTGTTGCGTGGGGAGCTCAGTCTGCTGGTGTGGGTGTTGCATGGGGAGCTCAGTCTGCTGGTGTGGGTGTGGGTGATGCAGTGGGAGTGGGAAATGAATAAAGAATGCAGGATAGACAAAGTGAGAGTAAGTTATTAGTGAATAAAGAAGGATAAACACTGATAATGGAGTGACACAGCGAGAGTAGGATTTTAAAGGATGAAGGATAGACACTGATGATGCTGACTGGGCCGCCCCTGCAACACTGATGACATTGACTGGGCCGC
>JAGKTI010027067.1:0-13376 GCA_018397915.1 Birgus latro | reverse complement strand
TGTGTGTGTGTGTGTGTGTGTGTGTGTGTGTGTGTGTGTGTGTGTGTGTGTGTGTGTTTATATATGTATGTATTCTAGTACTTTTTTATTATGGCAGCTTTTGATAACATTAAGATGAACACAACCTTGAACTGTTATTTTTCTCCTAGTACAGTAATAAATAAAACCTTGCCTGTATTCCACTGCACCTACTTCATACTTCGGGAATGTCAGTCACTTTTATCTCCGACTCATCCTGTCAGTCATATATAGGCAGAGAAACGTGCAGAGCCCCTCTCAGGAACATTAGCCAGCAGATTAACTTGAGCAGTAGAACGGGTGAAGTATTAAGCTTACTTTATCTCCTGCAGTATGAGGAGAGATATGATCGGTGATTTTCCTTGCCTCAGGAGTAAGATGGAGGGGGGGAAGGGAAGGATGGAGGGAGAAGGGAAGGATAGAGAAGGGAGAAGGATGGAAAAGGGAGGTAGAGAAGGAAAACTAATGAATGTGGGCGGTGAAGGAGAGAGGAGGGTGAAGGATGGGAAGTGAAGAGTAGGAGAGATATAGTGAGTGAGAGAGAGAGAGAGAGAGAGAGAGAGAGAGAGAGAGAGAGAGAGAGAGAGGTATAAACATAAGAACATCTGCAAGTGAATATTCC
Organism: Birgus latro; assembly: GCA_018397915.1. Taxonomy (NCBI): domain Eukaryota; kingdom Metazoa; phylum Arthropoda; class Malacostraca; order Decapoda; family Coenobitidae; genus Birgus; species Birgus latro. The sequence goes on along the minus strand of JAGKTI010027067.1, from coordinate 12,736 downwards.
TTGATTGTGAAGTAAGTGTATTGATGATGATGCAGGTGTGACTAAACAACAGAATGGAATGTGTAAGGGTCGTGGTGATATGTTGGCAGTGGAATGAGCGTAAAGGTAGTGAAGTTAGTTATGTGTGTGTGGTGATGTTAAGTTGTTGGCAGAGGAATGAGTGTGCTGGTAATTGTGCATGGTGATGCGATGGTGTTGGCAGAGAAATAAGTGTGCTGGAAATTGTGCATTGTGATATTGTGGTGTTGGCAGAGGAAATACTGTATTATGATGTGTGTTATGGCGATGGTAGAGATTGAGGATGGTTTTGGTAGAGTTACCTTAGAATAAAATCTTGAATTAGACGTGGCATGTTTGTAATTTGTGATTGGTATCGATTTAATTATTTTTTACAATTAGTTGTAGCTTGACTTTTAAATGTACATTATTTTAATTGTACAATGCTTGTGATTTTATTGGAAAACTCGTTAATTAGTGCAAAAAGTTTATAAATGTATAATGTTTACATTGAAGATATATTTCTTTTTTGCAGCTCACGTTTAGATTATTGTTTAGTAAATATTTTTCATGTTTTATATGTGTTGGGGTTCAGTTCAGTGGTAGGCAAGAGTTACCCTGCTTTTCTCAGTGTTGGACCAGTTTATGAATATTCAGTAGAAATAGGTTCTTGTTTGAGTCGGAAATCGTAATATAGGTAAAATGGTAACAGCCAGTCCATAATACCATTTTCGAGATGTAGGTGCCCGAGACCAGGCTACAGTAGTGTAGAACAGTGAAGGACAGGAGATCGGCCTTCGCCTCTGATATGGTAACAATACAAGATCGAAAAACTCCAGTCACTTTTCTGTGGGATTCGAACCTTTGCTTGCCAGGAAATGTAATCGTAATTAATTGGTTTACTAAACAGCCGTAACTACTTCACCAACAACATTTAATTACCTTACCAGAGTTTTTTCTCGTACTTCATCCGAGTTTCGTACACCATTATCTATGCAGTTCGTTGGAGGATTTTCTTTTCTATGCAAAAATATTGGTTCTTGCCAGTGCCACCTTCCAGAAATTGAAGTCTTCGCTTTGGCTTTCGGTTAACTGTCTAACCTTATGAATATTAGTTCTTACTAAATTGGGGAAGGTTTTACTTGCGCCCAGGCAGCAATTATTACTCCCTGACTCTCTCTATTTGGCTGCAGGCGTTGATTGAGGCCTGACAAGAACATTTGAGTTGATTATGGTACTGACATTCGATATGTCAGTGAATAATGAAGAACCCGGAAGACTGACGACAGGTGGAAGCCTTTTATTATTATTATTATTTTTTTAAGAACATAATTTCTTACATGTTTAACTATTTGAATACCGGGGTTCTCTCGGCTGCTGATGCTGTCTGGTGTTAGCCAGAGTAAAATACGAAAGGGTTACGGATTTGAAATAGATTGCAGCTTTGTTTAGCGTGATTCACTGTTTGAAAAAGGTATAGTCGTGTCAAAATTGTTTTTATGTATTGATGTATCCTTGTTTTTATGTATTGATGTATCCTTGCCACCACACATTTTAGCACGTGCATGGATTGAGTTCTGGATTAGGCTGTGAGTCAGAGCTACTGTGGGGTATCAGTTGGCAGTTTTATTATTATAGACCATGACTATGTTGATGCAGTTATCATGGTGTAATCGCTGGAGGCACTTCTGAATGTTTTCGAGGCACCTCACGAGAAGGTGAAGCCACTGGGACTAAAGGTCATTTGGGCCATAACCAAGGTCAGGCAAGTTGTTGGTTTGATGGATGAAGCAGTAAGGTCTGTGCAGAGATGTAGCGAAGTCTTCATGGCCTTAGAGAGAATCACTGATCTTTGTAGTGTGATCCATAACAGTGGTGGGTCAGATTACCCATCGCATCTGCCTGACCATGGTTTTATGGACTTGTTAAAGTATTTGACGTCGATATTTATGCAGAAGGGCGACGGTTCACTTATTCAAAACACTTATTCCTAACGTGTTCACTTATTCCTAACGTGTTGAGTGTGAGGCATGGGCACTAAACGGTGCACTGGTGTAACAAATCAATTCCTCTTGTAATAATTGCCTTTTTAGGGTCATGGGATATCGTTAGTACTTGTACATCAGTGCATAACGAGCATTTACCCCATGAGTCTGAGTCAAGGCCTATTACCTGTATAAATCGTGAACGCCAACTCCAGCTATATGAACACGTGGCGGGTCTCCCTGAATAACTCTGCTCATAGGGTGGTATCTGAAAGAGACAACCCAGAGTGGAAGAGACCTAGGAGGACACCACATTCCTTCTGGCTGGAGCAAGTCGACGGTTCCTGGCGGTAAGAGTAGCTCTATGGAGGCTTGCATGGTGAAGGCGAGTCGGAGGGTGAGTGAGGCTATACGATGTCCTTCGTGATTGAGCGAATGATAGTGTTAATTCTTCTTGGGTATAAGGATGTAGTCTAAAGAGTTCTTATGTGTAATGTATAACCTTTTTTTTTAAGTAATGTGATGTAGTGTATTGAGTAAATATTATGTGGTGAGCGTGAAGTACATCTTAATACTATGAGGTGTATGATGCGAGAATGGAGTTAACATATGGTTTGTGGAAAAATTTATTATTTGTGCTTTATGTTGTAAGTTATGGTAAATTTATGGTTTGTGGCCTAGAAATGGTGGAGAGGAAATTTATGGTAGCTTGTGTGATGTATGCAGGAGTAGGTTGTAATTGACTATCTTTGTGGCACAGGTGTTGATGATAGGCATGGAGGCTGCGAGTACCAGGGATCCGACAGCCCTCCAGCGCAGCATGAAGCCGGACCCAACGCTCAACCTCCCCTATCAGGTCCCCAGGCTAGACGGCGAGGAGAGACACCCGCCCAAGAAATACCACATGGGGCCCGAGCATGTGAGTTTTAACACTTAGGGATTTTTTCTCGACAGTACAGAAGCGTCTGGTGTTCTCTCGACTGAACAAAATCGTCTGCTGTTTTGCACGTGAGTTTTTAACATTGTTAGGATTTTTCTCGCTTGGACAAGATAGTCTGATGGTGAACGTGAGCTTCAACACTGACGTACAATTTCCGTGAACTAAAAAATATTTGATGTTGAGCACTTGATTTTTAGTCCATTGATAGTTTTTTTTTTTTTTCGCAGCTGAACAAAATTGTTTGGTATTAACACTTGAATTTTAATCCTAGTCACTTGGATTTTGACTGAACAAAATCGTCTGGCTTTAGTCAAATGTCCTAGTTGTACAGTCCAAGAATCATCTACCGTACCAAGTTTTGTCAGAATATTTTTAAAAATAACGAACCAATAGGCCAGTAGGGATTTTCGCTTACAAGAAAATTGTTGCCGACGGGAATCATTTTGGGGAGATGATTGAAGTCGGAGCGAATCTTCTTGCAAGAGAAAATCTTTGCTGAAAATGCGTATAACCAAAGTCAGAACGTGTCTTGAAAGGTTGGACTTTTCCCCAATATATACACTGAACCACAGGAAGGTAAACTATTCTCTGACTGTACCAGTAATAGAGAGAGGGTTGTCAGAGATAGTAGTTAAAACTCTTGAGTACCCCGATTACTTTCACTTGTACAAGAAAACTTTCATAGTTAGTCTGATAGTAATGCCCACGTGTACTAACCACAACTAAAGGGTTAAGCACATCAGAGGGAATGCTGTTGATAATTCTCCTCGTTTATATTTTTCCCTAGTTACTGGACCAATCTTAACCTATCTTCAGGCAGGGCAGAGATGATGAATGATAATGATGCACCCGGACGATGTTATTCAGTGTACGAGTGTACCCAAGTAGCGAGGGGATTAACGAGGGCTGTTTCGTGACCCTTCCAGTTCTTAAAAAAAAAAAATATTTATACATCTACCTGAATAAGTCGCATGGATATTGAAAAAAAAAAAAAAAAAGAGATGGAAAAGTCGTTGTGAAGGGTTTAATGTGATCATGTCTCAGGATTCAGACTCTTCTATTCAGCTTTAGGAAAGGCCCCTGGTAGTGGAGAAGAGGAGTTCGAAATGTATCACAGGATGAATAAAAGTGTCTGGACATAGAAAAAAAATATGTCAACGTCCTAAAAGAGTTAACCTTCATTCCAAGCACATTTATTTTCTTAGTTTATTCGAGTTATGTACGAAGGAGAGGCGAGGTGTCGATGGGGGATGGGGTTCAGTACTGCCTTCAGTGATCTTTTCACTACAAGAGATCCGAGTTTCTCTCACCTGAGCAATATCGCCTGGAGTGAGCCTGAATACAATCCCTTTAATGTATAGTCATTTTTTTTACGTAGCAGGGCTTCACTCAGCTGAACAAAATAGCCTAGTATAAACTAGAATCAAATGCAATAAGCTTTCCACAATGATGGCGTTATATAAACCCCTTCCACCCAATGACGTATTATATATCAATGTCTCTGTCACCCTACGATACCCTTGCAGTTTCGAAAAGTTTCTCCGAAATTGAATAAAGTCGTTTGGGGGTAGCAATAGGTATACACGTCCAGAAGCTGAGGGGGTGGTTCTGTTAACCTCTTCAGCCATACCACGTCTCATTTGTTCTTGCAGCCCTCATATGATTTTCTTCAGCTGTGGAGAGACTTTGATGTGTGGAGGTTGGATCAAGCCATCATTAACCCATTCATTACGAGATCTTCTTAGAGACTAGTGAACAAGGCCTGCAAATGTGTTGTCACCTTACTTTTGTTGTCAGTTTATTTGTCTTGTTTGCTCGCGTTGTTGTTGTCAGCTCACATATGTTGTCATTTCACCTATGTTATCAGCTTACTTGTATTTAACTAAAACTTGTATTCTTTGCTTACTTATTTTGTTGTCAGCTTAATTATTTTGGCAGCTGATATTTGTTGTCAGTGTACTTTTTTGTCACCTTTTCGTTTTGCATGTTTCTGTCAGCTGATTTGTAGTTATCAGCTCATGTGTTGCTGTGAGCTCATTATTACTCGTCGCTGCCCCATAGGGACTCGGGGACAGGTATTGTTTTCACTTGTTTTGTATGTCTTCCTGCCTGCCTGCCTGCCTGTCTGTCTGTCTGTCTGTCTGTCTGTCTGTCTGTCTGTTAACAACTTTACGTGAAAACTATTGGTGCAGTTTTGACTAAAATTACAGGGATGATGGGCTATGGCCTTCTGATCACCTGATTAAATTTTGGGCCAAGGCCTAGGCTGTAGGGCAAGAAAAAAAAGGTGGGGGCTGGGTAAAAACCGTTTTTTCGCCATACCTCCTTCCAGATTTGTTTTATCAACATGAAACCAAAACCTAAAGGTGCATCTTTCAGTCTGCATCCTATAACATGCCTCATTACATCAGGGGGGTCACCCCCCTAGTTAGTAGTAGAGGAGTTTATGTCAGGTGGGTCGAGCCTAAAATCTCATATGGGCGTAAAATTGTCAGTTTTCACCCGATTTGCTCCAAATTTGATACGTGACATCTTTGACTAGATATCCTGGTGTGTTTATGCGTCAGCACTGAAATGACCGCCGGGGACGAGTTTGCTGTGCCTTGGCACTGCTTCTTGTTTATCAAGTGTTGTCAGGTCATGTGCTGTCGTCAGCTCGTGTGTTGTCAACTCATTCTTATCAGCTTATATGTATTGTTCCATTATTTAATCAACCCCTTGAGCATGATGAAATCTTGCAAAATTATTAAGTGATGACAGGGGACTGGGTGACGTGGAGGCGATTTGTTTGTGGCCACCCCTTATGGGATTGAGGCTTCTGGCTATAGATAGAATAGGTAAATATCCTCTCACAGCTGACAAACTTTTATTCATTTCTGGGGGGAAGTATTTCAGGGGAGGGATTATTGAAGACTATATTCAACCCTTCCCGTTCCAGATGTCTTACATAAACTGAAAGTCATCCAGTGCTGGAAAGACCGGCGGCATATGACCCTGGCAGTTGCGCTGCCAGTTTTTTATTGTATTTAGTAATAAGCAAATGATGGGAAGAATTGAAGAGAAGACATTATAGTTAAGGGGTTACTGGCCTCCCCCCCCAAACTTTCAACGTTTTTACTCAGTTTTTACCATTTTGCAGAACATCCACCTTCTGTTAATAACTTTGCCCTCGTTGCTTATAACTTTTTTACCATCTATTTTGCTAATAACTTTTTGATAACATTATTGCTAGATAACAGGTGTGTTATAATTTAGGGGAGAGTTTTGACATTCTAAATTAGTGTATAGTTAGTACCAAACGTTCATTATTTACCTATTTTGGGTAGAATATTGATGATTAATATGCATAATATTTTTAAATAAACTGGTACATGATCATGTTTAATTTCTGAAGGCTATATTTTTCTTTAAGTGTACTTTAAGATATAAAGCTTTTAAATGCATCTTTAAAGAATTGGATAAGTATGTACATTATTATGTTGTAAATATCAGGTTTAAGTCAGATTTATTCACCATTTTCTTCTTACCTGGTCCTTACATTTTGTGTACCTCAGAGCATACTTGCAATTCACTACCTGTACAGTATATAGATTCATTCATTCATCATCTAATCCAGTGTTGCCCCATGAGGAGCGTAGGAGCCCGAGGCTAGGCAAGTTGGTACTGACATTTAAGATGAGAGTGACCAGCTTCACTCATCCCTGAGTGGCATTATGTGAGCAATAAACCCCAACCACCCCTTCGATATAAACATGCACAGGCTCAATCTGAGTGGAATGCCTTTATTGCCTACTAAACCACCAGGAGCCATAATTTGGTTATATGGTTACCATCCAGCGTAGTAAATGGTTTCCTGGTGTACGAGAAACCATTTAGCATGTCATTCAGTGTAGAGTCACCCGTAAATGAAGGAAAGAAAGACAGAAGAGGAAGGATGGAAAGAAGGAAGAAAGGAAAGGGCAGGCACCTGAGAGAAGCACTGCATCAAGTGAGTGTATGGTCAGCACCCACACCAATCACTTCACTTTTATAAAACATTAACGAAGTATTTCATTCAACTTAGTTACAAACCTAACAGGTACTAGAGGACCATAATTAATACATCAGCTGTAGCAAATACCAGCTAGACTGAAAGAAACTGTCAGTAACAGTGCTATGCAGTTCTTAAACTAATTTTTTATTTTCAGGATGAGACTACGAGGGAGTTCATCAGGGCACCTGCCAACAAAACAGTTACTGATGTAGGTAATGAAGCAACTCATCGTCCAACTCATTTAGCAATGTATTCCACACCGGGTGAGTGTGGACCTTATTCCCATCTCCATCACCCTCCATCATCGTCATCGTCATCATCTTCACAGCCGGGGTATGGGGACGAGGGTAGAAGTTCTCCGAGAAGGTCACGGCAAATGAGTGAGAATTTAGTCAGTCAGGTACAGCCACACTACCGGGCTCAGTTTTCTCCAAACAAAAGCTATCAGGAGTCAAGTCGACGGGGAGGGTGGCATGAAGAAGGTCTGGGCATGAGCACCCCTTCCCCATCCCACGACCCCACCTTATCGTACTCCACGACGTCCAGCACCTTGGCGGACATCACCTCAATGCCAGTGGGGTGTGGGCCCACGGGACTAAGTTCGGGTGACAGACATGCGGGAGTGCTGAGAGACTCTCAAGCTATGAGTGTGGGAAGCCTAGGAGTGCAAAGTGTCTCGCATAGATATGAACAGCTTTCAGAGTCATCCTGTAGTCCATCTGCAGAACATGACTATCCGCCCTTTCGTAGTGACGTGATAGATGATTCCATCTTAGATACAAGTGTTAGTAGACCCTCAGAACAAAGGACAAAGAGTGGGAAAATATGACCAACAAGTCTTTTACTTAGTCTTTCAAACATACTTTATAATATTACTTAAGATGTAATGAAAGTTGTTATATCCCTTGGGATGTGATAGTGTGAATACAGCGCTGAAACCAGCAGGTGTCTTGGTGCTCAGTGATGGTGAGCTGATTTTCAAGCTCACTCCTGTGCATGACCAACTGCCAGCATGCATGTGCACTCAGGTGTGTGAGGGCAACAGGATGTTGCCCTGAAGTGTGCACATCAGAGTGCATATAGGTAGGGCAGGGAAGAGTGTTGATGTGCCCACCCCACGTGGGACTGATGCACACATGGACCAGAGCAGTTGGGACCAGCTGCTGTAGCGGTGGATAAGGAATCACCAGTGCCTGGGGTCCCAAGGACCAGTGCTATGGTGTCTGGCAGCAGTGCAGCTCTGCCTCACACTGCCATGCACTGCTTACAGTCACCAGTTATGGCTCACACAGTGTGTAAGAGTGCTGCAGCATTTCCAGGGCCAAGTCCCATATGTGATAGGCCTTCTCTTTGTCACTGAACGGGTGATGGAGTATGTGTGACGGTGGCTGTGGAGTGTGGCTGGGCAACCTGTAAATGTCGAGGTGGGCAGGGAAGAGACCCTTATCTAATGTTTACTCAATATAATTCCACAATGAGTCATGCATGTAACTTTATGTAAATATATTTCAGTTATGTCCTGAAGATTAGGAAAGTGAAAGAAACAGATGAAGTGCTGGAACTGTTATTGGTACTAATGCAGGTTGTACACTAGTGTCTGCTGTACTGCTATGTTGGAGAAATGGGTTTTTGTGTTCAGACAAACCCCAACTTCAACTGCAGCCCAGCCTTTCACTCACATACATTGAAGCTGCTCCAATAATGTTTGCACATTGAAATTCCATGTAGACACTTGTAAAGATTAAATTTCTGTGAATAACTCAAGCTGCAATTCCACTGCCAAATGAACTCTTAAACACATACTTGAACAGAATCCTGTCGTTCTGCCTTATTGGCAGGTGATATTCCTTCCACTCATTTGAGTTTGAAGAGTATGATAGGATAAAAAGTGATGTATGGTGGCTTTGATATTTGTGCTGTGTATAACAATTCACTAAAATTGAAAGCAAAGTTTGTAGTGAGACCAACAGGTACAGTGAGCCCAGCCACACTGATCATGGGTAACTCCTTCATTCTTCTCTTTGGCTCTTCTCTCAGATTTGAATACTAGGTTGTCTATTTTCTCCATAGTACTGTAGCAGCACATTGCTGATAGTGCTCCTTGTCCCCGATATAGAACTTCATGTGCTGGGTTAGTACCACTGTGTCTCATGTAGCATTCCTTGTACCAGAAGTTTTATCAGGTTTCCTCCCGGTACAATGTTGGTGCCATGTCATGTCACATATGATGGTCATCTCAGGTCATCTGTGTGTCTGGTAGCTGACACTCCCACTGGGTTCCAGATGTAGGGTGTCTTGCACTAGATGCAAACCAGATACTTTTATAATTATATCAGGAATTCCTTGAAGTTTGATTTTAGTTTGTATGATGGGCATCCAATGCCTTTAACCTGTATCAGGTACTTTCAAGGTTTATAATATTATCAGGCATACAACCAAGGCTAGTTAATGTTTAAAACTATCCACAAAGCATTTTGTTTCAAATATGTACTTATAGTGTATTTATAAAATGTATAGGTTGTAAACTTTGTACCAGGTGTTTCAGTGGTATCTGTTGAATGTAAAGGAAGTACAGTTCTATTTGTACAAGGAAAGTCATGGATACAGTGGTACATTTATCAGGTCACCCCAGACAAGATTATACATGTGAAAAGTACAGTGCCCTTCAAGCCAGTTGCAGAACATAATTTACCCAAAGCATTGCCTTATATGTTTTGTACAGTCCTGCCTTACATACTCTTGGTCAGGCAGTGTGGCTCAGATTAATTTCACAATGTCAGCCTTACTTGAGTTCCCTCATTTTGTCATCTAAATGCAAAGTGATGAACCACTTAGTGATAACCAGTTCCCATTGATTATTAATGCATATTTATTCTCACATAACACAAGAAACCAAACTACAGGTACAGTAATACATGATGCAAGTAACAGTTACAAGTGTGAATGAAGCTATGGTTTGCTTGAATTATGTAAACTGTGGAACCTGAAGGTGGAAATTAGCATGCTGATTATCTGTACTCCCATACTCTTCAGTTAGCGTAACTGAATTGCTTAAACAGAGGCCGGTATCGTTAAAAGTCGTTATTTTTCTTGTTCGTTCTTTATATGGTTATGGGAAGAGTTCATGGGTGTTTATGATAATTGTGCTTGGTACTTTACTCCTTTAGGTGGTGGGAGGTTGGCAGTAGTTTTGGAAAGGGCATGTAAGGTGTACCATATTTACAAAAAAATGAGTCCTTTTTGAGGGATGTAGCACCTTCCAGAAGAGTTAGTTGCAAAAAAAAATATTGTCCAGGGGAAAATGTTATTCCGTTGAGTTTCACTTTTAAGTTCATTTTATTTACTATTACATTCAGAGGTTGATGGAATATATGGAGGTTCTTATAAAAATTTTTTTGCATCTGTCTGGAGTTTTATTCATTTTATAAAAATTTTAAAAAATACATATATTATTGGTGATGAGAATGGATTATATTGTTGAAGCAGAGAGCATGTCATAACAAATGGATTCTGAGATTAGTCAGTTGCATCTAGTGTAAACACTGCACCTGGAATGCAAGGCTCTTTAAAAGTGACTCTGATCACTACTACACTGCATTGCTTGTTCAGATTTAAAAAAAAATGTTACTCCCTGTACATCACTATGATCTAATAACCAAAAGACAACTATTGTAGTGCATGGCGCAGTAAGAAGAGCCACTTGTAGTATTCAAGGAAATGCAGGACAGTTAACAGATGGCTGCCTCTGGTATTACTGAGCACTAGGCTAGGTCAGCGAAGGAAACAGTATTGCTTAGAGATCTCGAGTCCAGTATTTAGCATCACTTTCTTCAAGGTTAATGAAGTGCCAACAAAACAGATACGTCTATAACCAAAATTTGATTGCAAACTCCTCTTTGTTGAAAACACATGAAAGTGTTTCAGTGATAATTAAGAAAATATGAAGGCTGTATCCATGAAGAACATGGAAGTTAGTTAATGCATTCCAAATTATATCCTGCCATAAGATAGATATATTGCTGCCTCTTGGGTATACTGTAATACAAATAGTCATGTGATTATACTTCAGAAATTGCAGTCACTTGATTTAAGGTCTATGATGGTACCAGAGGAAGTGAATGCTGCAGTTACTAGTACCCTCTTGCACTGTCTATCATTTCAGCATCTGCATACTGTCATCACTTTCAGATAAAAAATAAGAAATTCAAAATTTGTTGGTTATAAAATATAGTGCTGTATTATAAATCATTGATATTACATTCATGAACATAGCTCTATATTAGATGCTTTTCAACAATATGCATTGCATATAGTTTGAAAATCATGTGAAATTAATTTTGTGGAATTACCGCATTATTTTCTTTTTTGTATAGAAATCTTTGGTTTTGTTTAATTATTTTTCGTTACTATGAAGCTTAGCTTCTTACAATGAAAGCTTAACTTTCCGCATGAAGAATATTCAGCCATAGTCTGCTTAATTTATGTTGATTATGCACATTTTTCACATCACTCATTCATCATATAATTTATATATGTAGTGTAGTTTGTGTTCATCTGATCAGACCATCAAAAAGATAGTGTACATAACATAAGCATTTAATGATATAGGAAGCCTTATCCTCCTTTTTATATTATCAACAATTTTTATAGCATTGTATTATAAATATTCCATTCATGGAGTGTGCAGCGTGTGACTCCGGCGTGGGTGGTGTGCACGGGGCCGGTGTCTTGTTGAGGGATCCTCTCAAGTCCTCAGGCATGTCAACTGCTTGTCATATCACTTTTCAAGTAAAAAGGTCATTGTGGAAAATAAAAACAGATATTAAAGAATTCTGCATATCACTTTACTGTCACTATATTGGTACAGTGTACTGGAATGAATGATGCTTAAATGTTTGTAATATATATGGTCATGAAATTCAAAGGTCAGGAAGATATGAAGAAAGCAAAGAGAGAAAAAAGAAAAAGAACAATTTGCTGTTCTAAGTACAATTTGTTGTATATTTATAGTTTATTTGTTCATTTGTTAATTAGCAAAAATTTGACTTACTGAATTGTTGAAGGACATGGTCATGCAATTGTACATTTTAACTGCACTGCAGAAGGGGGCATGAACAGATATTGGTATTTCTGGAAGTATATATTATGTATATACACCTATTCTTGCATTCATATTCTCAGTGTCTGTGTGTTTCTCATTGCACACATCAAACTCTCCTTAATACAACTTGAATTGGAGCTTTGATACTAGTAAATAGAAAATTAATGAAAATACAGATGTATGGTCATGTTATAACATCAGTAACCAGGTAAAAAAAGTTTATTTTAAAAATTAATTTCCCCAATCAGACCCATCTTTCATAATTTTTCCCTACCACCTGCTCTTGAAAACAAAGTTTTAACATGTATGATATCTTCCTTACTTCAGTTAATAGCTAAAGCTGCAGTTACATCATTCCTTTTGAAGATCAGAAACTGAGCTGTATCAAAAACTTTTTCATACATTAGATGTAATGTTAACAAAGTAAATTTAAACGTTGTGGGAACTTTTGTATTAAACGTGATATTTACTGCTATTGTTACTCCATTTAATCTGACTTGTAAATACACCATCCTTCTCAGGGCAACATATCCCTTCCACCTGCCATAACTTCCTGACCTTGTGTTGTGGAGGGCAGTGGACAAATTACGGTGGACACATAGTGTATCTTATGCAGTACACTGTACAGTGTTTCAGAGCATATATATATATATATATATATATATATACACACACACACA